>JBBPCV010015227.1:0-10223 GCA_037974505.1 Plocamopherus tilesii
TGCCCACTTTGATTATTTCCGATGGTTGAACCAAATCCATAGAGGTCGCCGCCCCCTTGTTATATTGTTATTATTGTCATGTCCCGACCATTTTTGTTGTTGATCGGTTTAAGATCAAAGGGGCGGTTCTCTTTTGATCTCTTTTGTGCCTCCCTGGAGGTTGTTTGTAAGTTGTAATGACGTAACCCTTTGTTGCTCTGCCTCCCTGTAATGTTGGTTGCTCTTCTGACTTTCTATTCCTCCTGTTTTTGGTTGTTGCTTCTGTCCCGTCTTCCGGGGTTGGGGATTAGTTTTGGTTGTTGGTTTTTTGTTGTTGGTTTTTTTTTTTGTCGGTGATGATGGAGGGTTGATTTTTATTTTTGTATTTTTATTTTGTTTCATCGATGGGTTCGTTTTGTTTTTGTTGTTTGTTTGTTTGTTGTTTTTTTGTTTTTGTTGGTTTAAGTTTAATGTTTTGGGAGGTGGATGTGGGGGAGGGGGGGTGAGAGAAGGAAAGAAGTATTTGAATGGGGTTGGGGTTTGGTTCTTGTTTCTGTGGATTTTTAGGGGGTCTCTTTTGTTTCTTTTTTGTCTTTTGCTTTGTTTTATTTTTATCTTGTTGCCATTTAAATCAGCTTAAAGCTTTTAACATATTGAACAAAGTAATCAATTTCTTTCCTTTTTTTCTCACCTAAAAAAAATAAGTCCTCCATTAGTCGAGATTACATGATAGTTTCTACTCTCCACAGGAAGTACCTTTAGCTGAAAGGAACGGCCATATCACAGACTATCAGCTGAAGCTACGTAACAAGTCGATGGCATTAAAAGTAAAATATGTGGCCCAAAAAATGAAGTATTATGATGTTAGTCTCCCGTCGCCAAAAGATGAATACAGGGTCACTCTCAAGGCTGGCACTAGGAAGGGGTACTCTCTTATGGCATCAGAGATCTTCATACCATCAGAATCTTTACGTATGTTCATAATAATATGTAGGCTTCTTTTTTCAGGCCATTCACTAGTTCCCTCCTTTCAAAATTGCATTTGAGAGTGTGTGATTTGTGCGTATGTGTTTGTGATTGCGTGAGTGTTGCATGGCATGTGCATGCACTTATTGTGCGAGGGTTGTCTGTGTGATTGTTATAGTGTTGTGTGTGTATGTGATTTGTGAGTGTAGTGTGTGTATTAGATTTTTAAATGGTGTGTGTGTGTGTGTGTGTGTAATATGTGATTATGCCAGTGATGTTGTTGCTGGTGGTGGTGTTAATTATTTTTATTATTATTATTAATATTATTATTATTATTGTTGTTGTTGTTGTTGTTGTTGGTATTGTAATTACGTGTATTATCAATGCTTATATTGTTGTTGTTGGTATTATTATAGTTTTTGAAGCTGTTTTTATAACCTTTCAACTATTCCACTGTAAATCCATCACAGGGCCTGAGAAGCCGCAGAACTTCAGGGTTCAAAAGAAGTCTTCCTCCAATGGACAGGCCACCTATTATCTGCTGTGGGACCAGGACAAATCTCGAAGCACAGATGTCAGGAATATCGTCCTGGTTTGGTGCATAGGGAAAATACCTGATTTCACATGCCAGGTTTTCTGACATTTGCTAAATTCTTCTTATTTTTATTTTCCATTGTTAGTAGTTTATGTGTTGGTGTGTATGTATATGTTTCTGTGTGGTGGTGTTGGTTGTGGTGATGATGATTATGATGATGGGGATGATGATGATGATGATGATGATTTTAATGATGATGATGATGATGATTATAATGATTGTGACGACGGCATTGGTGTTGTTGTTGGTGGTGATTATGATAATTATAATGATGATGATGACGATGATGATGATGATGATAATTATGGTAATTCTGCTGCTGCTGCTGATGATGATGATGATAATCTGTAGGCCTATTATAACAAGGCTACATAAATTCTTCGGACACAAGGCATTATCATAAAATCACTTCCTGATCGGTAACATGCCTCCATCGTCAATAAATGTCCTGCCTACTTGTTGCTAACAGGCCTTCATTGTCAAATGTTAATGTTCTTCTGGTTCATTTTACGTATTGCTGAGGTCAGTGTTCCTATATGCACATTGCATTGACGAACAAGACATTGAACACCGAATGACATCGACGTGATAATCATTATCCAAGAAATGCCTGCACACGTTCGACGTCAGTTGGCTATCAAACTTGCAAATGAGATTCACTACGGCTATGTTGGCTTAGCTGTAGGCACAACGCCTGCTATATTTGGCATAAGTATCGCAAGTTTAATGGAGCAGAGCAAATTATGGCCCCCTTCGAAGGAAAGAAGATCTAGACAGAAACTGACTGAACATGCTATATAAAGCTCAACAAAGGACAAGCGGCAATACCAACTATGTCGTTAAAAAGCACACGAGGAAAGAGCAAATTGATCATTTCCATACTCAAGGATAGATGCACGCCTTCACTCATTGTTCCCTGGCACAGCAAGACTATGAAACTCTATTCCTGAAAGTGTTCGATCAACACACTATCTAGCTTTTGCTAGATAAATTCAAAACAGAACAAAATTCACTTCCGGCGAATTAACATCTAGAACTTAACTTATATCAACGTCTGTCCAACCACTCTCGATACGCACTGTTGCGTATATCTTGAAGTCATGGATATCATGTCATGTATGAAGTCAAGTATATCAAGTCATGAAGCTGCTACAGTATGGATTGGATTGGATACTATACTGGTAGCAATTCTAAATTCAAAGCGATATCTATGTGTGGCCATAGCAATTTGGGTGGGGGCATGCAAATTAGTCGACTAGCGAACTTTATTTTGAAGGTGCTCAATATGAGTCAAAATATATTCATCATTGAACCGCATAATGTAAATACCACACATTCAGTGCGGGGAAAATAAAGTCAGGGCGTACACCTTGTCTGTCCTCCCCCTCCCCCCCCCCCCCCGCCACACCAGAGCCAAATTTCAAAAGCAGAAGAGCTTTAACATCACACAGGACATGGCAAAACCCTTCATTTAAATGGTACACCTTTTCACAATGCATTAGTCAAACGTTTTCTTTTGAAGCCATCTTGTGAATTGACTTTCTTGTTATTCATACATTCACACAAGTCCCTCACACTTGTCAGATATTTTGCTGTTCATTTCCATATCTCCGGGCTTAGAGTTCGATGTGTGTCTCATCAGAAACCAAACGTTCGAAGGCCTGCTAGTTGCCGTCAATCGACTGTCCTGTCAAATTTGCAAATGAGATTAAGATCAGTTTCGCCCAGGCACACGTCGCCTTCATTGGATTCTCAATATACCGTATATATGAATAGTATTCTTATGATCGCAAAGCATATATCGTTATGGATAACACGCTAAATTTTAGCGTTCAGTTTATTATGAATATGACTTAAATACTTAAATAATGACTTAAATAGTTGTCCAATTTTGCAGCCTCCGGAGCCCTCCTTATTTTTTGTGTAGAAGATTCTCCATTCCTATCAACTGCAATTTCTCTAATGGTCGTGAGGTCTTCATAAGATGACAGCTTTGTATTTTCATTCGGCCATCTTTTGATATTGTTATTATATATTAAAGGTACTATGGTGACTGGACGCCGTACATAATTTCGTCCTTCACAAGTGAAATAAAGGTTCATGGATTTATTAGATGGAATTTCTGGATCACGCCTCAAGATACATTGTATGATATATGAGTATGAACCAGCCTAACAACATAGTCCCATCTCACAACTTAATGACCGTTTATTTGCATACCTCAGCTGTAAAAATTAAAGACTTACTATAACTTTGTTCAAGGTGGCGCATAGATTAAGCTGGATCTAAGTGCAGTCGATTTGAACCCATCTCGTTCTGATTTCTCTCTAAAGATGTGCTAGTATAATGTAAAGAATTCATGTTCAAAATGTAATTCCTATGCACATATTTTGTACGCCTGGCATTTAACTTTAAAAAAATTTTCTCTCTTTATTTATTCATCACCTTTTATCTAAATAGTTTTATAATATGGGTATGAAAGCAAAGAAACAAATGCTATAGAAAGTTGTTCAGATGAGTGTTAAATGTAGAATTTAAATGTTTAAGGAAATTTATTGAGTCATAGCGACTAGAATTAGAAGCAATGGTAACAGTGAGAAGGTAATGTTAAAAATAAGATCAAAACGTGGGTGATTGAGAAGGTCACAAGTGCAATTAATTCTCTTGACCTTGGTTGTCATGTCGATACTTCAGCTTCCAAAAGAGAGGGGAAAATGGGAAAAATGCAAATCATGGATAGCAAAACTTGATCTGTCTCTTTCTGCCTCTTTATAATATTCATTATAGAGCAAGTCTGAGCAGTAACTAAGGATGATCTAGTTCTGTAACATGTCGTCTTTTATATCGTGAATCCAGTTGGAAGGCAAACTGCTATCCTTGCCGTCTTGATTGTAAGACTTTATTGTATTGATGGCCTGCTTGTTCTTGTTGGATGATCGACTGTGTTTTCTTGCTTATATGAAAATATATTAGACGTGTCTTTGCTTGTTCTCGTTCAAAGACTGTCTGTAATTTCTTGTATGAATGGCATTCCTTTGCATTGTCATTGACAAACTACGGAAAGCACCTTCGTTAATTAATGTGCTAACGACATCATCAATCTACTTCTTTCTCTTCATATTCCATCTTTTAGTGTGGAGCTTTTTTTCTCTGTTTCCAGTGATGTTAATCCAGGCTATCACTTCGAACTTGACTTGGGGGACTTTCGTCAAAAGCAGGGGTCGAATGACGAACCGCTGACAGACACATGCCATGTCTGGCGTCAAACTGAAAGTGAAAGACTAATCTGGAGCGATCTTGATTTCTAGCAAATTTAAAATAAGAAAAGCCGAGAATTTACTAAATTGTTGTTATTCGTACCTTCCAGCTTTGTCTGTAATCCGCTAACTGGCACCTCCATATCATTTGCCACTAATAAACTTGAGAAATAAAAACAAAACAAAACGAAAAAAACAACAACCGAGAGTTCATAAAGCCCCGCTAGTCCAGCTTGATGACCAAACCGGAAGTCCAGACATTAAGCTATTGTATGAGCATTCTGTGAAAACATAGCTATCATACAACAACGTTCGGACGTGGACAAGGGGATTGCAAATTGAGGCAGGAAGACAATGGCTGCCTACAATGGTTAGGAGACACTAGATAAAAGTCAGGGCAGACAGGGAAGGGGATAATGCTTACAACACGAGTCCGGACACAAACACGACAAGCGGAGAGACAGCTTCAAGGCATTTCAGTCTGTTCCTGTCTACAGTAAAGGCGTCATCATCGCTCGTAGAGCAAACATGGGGACTGACGGTGTCATGATAACATGTGCCTTCAGCTTGGGGGTCAGGGGTCATGAGGGCGGTGACATGTTGACACGCGCACAAATGGATATAATTAAGACATCCCCGCCCGCCCCGCCACCGCCACACACGTACACACGATAAAAAACAATAAATCAAACCTATCAAATCGGACAAAAGAAAACAAAATAAGCTAACAAACAAATAAAGCAAAACCTGAACGTCAAAAGCAAAAAACAAACAAACAAAACAAAAGAAAACAAAAGAAAACGAAACAAAAAAACAATAAAGTAAAAACCAAAAACCAAAAAAACAAAACAAAAACAAAATAAGAAAGAAAAAAAAGAAAAAAAGGAAAGAAGATTTAGAAAAGAATGTTGAAGAATACTGATTTGCCGTCTATCCTTTTGATTAAAGAAAAAAAACCCCCAAAAAATAGAGAGAAAAAGTTAAAGGAATTTCTAGCAAACGATTGCAAAGGCAAAATGAAGCACTCAAAGAAGTTAAAATGTTTTATTAATTTGTGGTTTCAGCTTTAAGTGTCAAACTTATTAAATAGAAAAAAAGAAAGATAACTGAATGAAAAAGGAAAAACAAAAACAAAAAAGAAGCCTGTGATAGATCAATTCCCAGTTTAAAAATATAGGCTTATATGAATCATGAATGCATATAGATTAGCCTAGAAAAGCCTTTCGATCCATATCAGACCAAACCCTAATTACTTATCATCTACAATGTACGCATAAATCTCAGGGATACTAAAGGCGGATATATGATAAGCCAAACTAATGGGTACATAAACAATATTTGGCAGGAGAGGCAAGCTTATTGATGGGATGAAAAGAGAAAATAGCATTAGATTTTGCAAAGAAAGTATGATTCGGAATAATAATAGAAATTACTAAATATTGAAACTAGTATTTAAATCCAGAGAGAACAGATGTCACCAATAGTTTCCATAAAATTGCAGAAAAAAAAGAACAAACTTTTAAGAAATATTTCCTCATTCAATTAAAACTTTTTATTCTAATGTTTTTCAATAATGCCAAAGTTTTGTATTTTGTATTTGTATCTGATTTGTATTAACATGTGTAAAATAAATTACTCTCCTTTTTTACCTCTTTTCAAACAATTTTCACAGCATGTAATTAAAGGGTGTTCTTTAAGTGATGCCTGTTGATTGAAGACTCAAAAATGTGGCAAAAATATTGGAATCTTGAGAAACAAACCAAGCATGGTAGAGGATAAAATCACTTATGAGGCTCTCATCATCTGAGGAATCCAAAGCTATTTTTGGCAGTTATGGAAACCCACACCAGAGTAAAGGAAAAAGCGAATTTGTGATGATTAGCACAATTGATGAGCTGGACTTATTACATCAACTTTGTCCATCGCATCTGACTCTAAATCCAACGAAGCATCAGCAGCCAAAATGGAATCGTCTGGCATCGCAGTGATGGATTCATTTGCGATACTTCCTGTAGTGGAGATCTGCCCCTGGTACACAACATCCTTGGCTCCTAAGACCGGAGTGGAGGAGGTGGACGACGTATTTTGGACAGTGACAGTGGCTTGCTTCCCATAGCGTACCGAATCACGTGCGTAAAGATCCTCGTTAAAAAGGGGCTCGTCCTTGCTCTGCAGGCGATGCCCAATTAAAGAGACGTTTCACATGGAAATAAAATTCACAACATCAAAAGACTTGAAAGTCTTCTCTTGTCTGAGACAAAACTAGATCTAAGTTAATAGGCTAAAACAAAAGGGAGGAAATTCAAAGTGTTAGCAGGTTACAAACAAGTGTCACAAATGTGTTCTATCTAAAAATCAAAATGAAGACATAAAAAAAAAAAAAAATTCACACTTGTATATGAATCACATTGATTTTGAAAGAAAGATTTAGTGGTAAAAAACTAAATTAAAATGAGTGAGCAAAAATGGAAAATGAAGGACAATTGCACGAACAGAGACAGAAATCTAAAATCTTTTTAACTCTATATATCTTCAACAGTTTCAATAGATAAATCTTCAGATTGATAACAATCACTCAATTTTCTTGAATTGTTAATGTACATGAATAACCCTGCTTTTTAAATAACAAAGTTAAAGCTCGGTTTTGTTATTTTATGGCCTATACTAGATTAAATAGATGATTGATGCATTGAACCAATATGTTGTTACTCAACTTATTTTCAAGTAATATTAATATAAATTAATATTTATTAATACAAAATTAAAATGAATTCAGTACCAGATGCAATACTCTCACACTTACTTGAGGAAAAACTCACATAACAATGAAATCAATATCATTTAGTTTTTGGGGGAAAAAAAAACTATAAACTTTCATGATCACTCTCATATCTTTCTTCACTTGGCACACCTTTTGTGTAGGTTTCGTTGGCATAATAGGTGTCCCTGTCTGCAAGGACTTCATCCTCAACACCCATGCTTCGCACACTATGTGTTCCTGACCCACGATGACTTATTACCTCATAATCATCAACACCTGCACCATGAAGCGTTGTTGCAAATTTTTTTTCAGCCTCTTTCTTTGCATGTTCCTAAAAAGAGAAAGTCAAAGTAAGCCTCAACAGAACATTGGTAGATTATCAAGAATGAATTCAAATAGTTCTTCATTTACACATGAAGTGTCAAAGAAAAAAGAGTAATTGTTACGTCTTTATAAAATGCCACTCTTAATTCAAAAGTGTCTTTTGGTTTTTAACTGAAACCTGAGCACCAGCTGCAAGAGCAGTACCACAAACAGAAGCAATCTGTATGAAGAACCTTGCCAAAGGGCTAAATTACAAGGTCCTGAATGGGATCCAAACCCCCAACCTTTCAGTTGTGAGTCCATAGTACTACCATTGAGCCACTGTGATCACTTCAACACTCATTGATTAAAAGCTCAAAGGGCTTCTCATCTCAAAACTGCCTTACAAAAAGATCACTACAAATTTTGAACAGATTTCATTTGCAGACATTTTTTATTTCCATTCCTACATTATTTTTCTCTGAAGATAGCTGGACCAGAAATCGTACTGCATTGCTTTGTCTTGGTGATGGAACAATAACCTCTTGTCTCCTTTAAATTGTCTTTATAAAAGTTGTCACCCCATTGCCCTTGCACATTGCTTTTATTGTCTATTTTCCCTTTAGCTAATCAAATGTTTTTCGTTAATGAATGCATGAATGAAAAAAGGCTGAAAAATAAATATTGTGAAGAAAGAAAGGCAAAGGAAGAAACTATGCTCACCTTCATAAATTTTTCTACAAGTAGTGGATTTGATTCAACTCTTGCTTTCATTTCCTGCAGTTCTCGTTGATAATTTTCTTCTCTTTCTCTATCATCTTGCCTAAGAAATAACAAATTGTCTTATATATTACTATAATTATGAGGAGGATAAAAATAAAGTAAACACACTGTTGAAATACATATTTTTATTAGAAATTTCTCTCTTTTGAAGATTCTAGTTTTCTGCTTTTGTTTGTATTGAGCATGAATACAGGTGACAAGAGCAGTATAGTAGAACTAAGAAATAACGAGTTTGACAGGTCTCACCCTAATTACTCGCTATTTCTGAGTTCTCTCTATTCCAGAGCAGCCTAAACTTAACAATACTTGATCTGTGTGTATGTGTGTGTGTGTGTGTGTGTGTGTGTGAGTGTGTGTGTGTGTGTGTACATTATGGGTGTTCATGCTTGATGTATGCAAAAGAGATAATGGGATGTTGTAAAATTCATCTCTGTATGATTCTGATACCATAGACTACTTATACTATGCATTCAGCTTGAATATGGTAGGCAAGATCTAGATTCTGTGACATCAATACAATGTACACCTATATTAGTGTAAGTGTACATTAGTTTTACCCACCACAGTCCCAGCATGGGGGAGGAAATACTCGCCATTTCCGAGTTGGCCTCTTTTTTCATGCACAACTTTCATACTAATTTTATTGACTCAAATATGGGGAAGAAGCGTGGATTTTACTTGCTATTTCCAAGCTCTCATTCTTTCCTAGTGTGTTACTTTCATGTTCTATTGTACAGATTACATATGTATACCAAAATACCAAGACTAAAATAGAAATAATAAAAAATAATAATAATAATAATAACAACAACAACAGCAATAATAATAATAATAATAATAATAATAATAATAATTTTTGTATATATACATATACACCTAGTATGTTTGTATGTGTGGTTGATATATTTACTATATCAAGGGGAAAACAGGATTGAAGTAGTTGATTTTTCTTGTTTTCCCTTTCTTTATTGTTTTGTTTTTGTGTAGAAATATATATATATGCTATGTCTTTAAATACAGTCCTTGTACTTACTTGATCTTTTTTAATCTTGCTGCAATAGACTCCCTAGGTTTTGGAGTATCATCTGTTCTCTCATTGAGATATCTTCGAAGTTTGCTTTCCCTTGCTCTCCTCCGAGCCTCTGCTTCTTCCTCTGCTTTTTTTTGCTGACTAACCATTTCCTTTTCAGCACTGAATTATATTTTAAGAACAGAATTTAAAATATTTATAAAGTTAGGTCACAATCCCATGTGTTAGCAATAGATAGATCTAGATTAAACAATGTAAAGAAATAACTGAAGAACATAATGTGGAAAAGTAATTTTTCAATTTTCATAAAAAATTGAAAAACAATTTTGACTTGTCTGTGCATTGCAATAATAAATCAAAAGGAATATTATAAATTCAAGAATACACAGTCAGAGTTGAATTTCTTCCATACAATCTATGTTTAGACATTTTGAGAGACTGGCAAATGGTGCACCATTTCCACATCTTATTTCTCTCTCACTCCTGCCTTTCTCCCCTCTCTTTCTCTTCCTCTGTCTCTCTGGTCCCTCTCTCTCGCTCTCTCGTCAG
>JBBPCV010015338.1:0-10222 GCA_037974505.1 Plocamopherus tilesii
CGAGGTAATTGGCACGGGTTTCAGTTTGGTTTGGTATTTTGGTTGGTTTGGTTTGGTTTGGTTTGGTTCGGATTTTTGTTTTGTGTTTTGTTTTTTATTGCTTTGGTCAGCGCTTTCTCTTCAATTTTTTTGTTTGTTTGTTTGTCTGTTTATTTGTTTGTTTCGTTTGTTTGTTTGTTTTTGTTGTTGTTTTTTGTTGGGTTTTTGTTGGGTTTTTGTTGGGGTTTGATTTGTTTTTGTTTTGTTTTTTGTTTTTGTTTTGTTGTTGTTTTTTGTTGTTTTTATATATTTTGTTTGTGTTTTTTGTTGGCTTTTTTGTTTTTTGTTTATTTTTTTGTTGTGTTTTTTTTTTGTTGTTTTGTTTGTTTTGGTTTGTTGTTTTTTTTGTTTGTGTTTTGTTTTTGTTTTTTGCTTTTTTGGGTGGGGGTGGGGGATGGGGGTGTGATTCTTTGTTTTGGGTTTGTTTGCTTTGTTTTGTGGGGGGAGTTGTTGATCTTTTTTTTTTTTGTTGTTTTGTTTTGTTGTTGCTGTTGCTGTTGCTGCTGTTGTTGTTGTTGTTGCATTGTACCGTTCTTGTTTGTTGTTTTTTTGGTATTTTGTCTTGTTTTATATTGGGTGGGGGGGTTGGATTTGCTTATTGTTTTTGTTATTATTTTATGTGTGTCTTTGTTTTGTTGTTTTTTGTTTTTTTTTTGGTGTTATTTGTTGTTTATTTTTCAGTTTTGTTTTGTTTTTGTGGTGTTTTTGGTTTTTTGCTTTTTGGGGGGAGGTGTTGGAGGTGGGGGTTTTGGGAGGTGTGGAGGAAGCCAATAGGAGATTTATAATGGGGAGGTATGAAGGGAAGATGGCGGTCATTGCTGATAATTTCTTCAGGAAGGTGGGGAGGCGGGGAGTGTAGAGGGGAGTGCAACATTTGGAAAAAATGTAAGAAACTAATATGGTCTCTATCACAATTCCAAACCTCCAATCGAATTCGTACATGATATATCAATAGAAATAAAGGAAGATTGTCCATCAAATGTATGTATTTTGTAATTAACCATTCCCTGTGAACGTTTATTGAAATTTCTACTCTCTCATACATCGTACATAATTTTCCTCATTATTTCTTCTGAACTATTCGAGTCATAAAAGTGAATTTAGAGGAAATTTTTTTTTCTTTTTTTTTTCTTTTTCTTTGTGCGTGTGTGTGTGTGGAGATGGAGGGAGAGGTTTTGATAAGAATAAGACTGGGGAAGAGGGAGTGTACGTTTGTATCAATATATGTATATTGAAATAACAGTTTACTATGTGCCTCAGGTAAGCTGTTTGTTCATTTGTCTTGGTTGTTGGTGATTGTAGACTTGTTTATTTGGATTTAGAATTTTATTCAACATATTATCACTGTTATCATTCTATCTTTCAAAAATCTTACTTAAACTTAAACTCATTATTTGTTCTTGGATTTTCCTTCAATGTAATTGTAGAAGTAATTAATTCAGGGATAGAGGGAGGGGAGGGGGGAGGCAGACAAGGAACCCTTTCTTTTATTCCAGCTAATATGCAACTGAGGTCAATAATGTAACACTTAAGATTAAAAGCCATTCCATGATTAACAAACAATACCATATATGTATGTGATGTCTAAAATATCCACAAAGGTTGTTTGTTTGGGTTTGTTTTTTTGTTTTTTTTTGGTTTTTTTTTGTTTTGTTTTTTTTAGGAGGGGGAAAGGGGGTGGTTGTATTTTTTAAGAAACTTTTTTTCATGATCCTTAATACAACATACAATAGTAGCATTAGTTTCTGAACTATCTTCTTTTTTTTTCATCAATGTGGAAGGCCAGAATTCAATTGCTTTATTTTTATTTTTTTTTACATTGTGAATGAATTGAAGATCGACAAGTTGGATGATGTATCTACAAATACAAATGGAATATGAATTTATGTACGAGCGTGCGAGTGTAACAGACAACATGTCTTAACAAGGGAGTGACCATGAATTTGATGCCAATGTATTGTAAATAAGAAAAGGTTCATGGGCACCCTGGATATTACAATGCACAATGTGAGAGAAAATGGGAATTCCACATTTCCAGCAAATTGAAACATGGACTATGTACACTTTTTGAAGAACTTTCCCTGATTGATAAGATTGCCATTGTCAGCAAACAATTGGGACTTTCTTTACAAATCACTACACAAACCCAGCCTCAGTTTTACGATTATAAAATAGGATTACATATATATATATATATATTTAGAGCAAATGTTACTTAATCTAATCTGAAATCAAAACAAATACCAGTTATGTATTATGACAACATTGCAAGATCATTAATAATATACCATGCAGTTGGCTATAGTTATAGAACTAAAACCTCATTGGGATCTCATTTAGATCATTCCGTAAACCAAACACATGTATATACATGTATCCATGTATCAAGGTGCCCATGGTATGTATCTTTGGCCATTAATAAATATTATGTCATATTTTACATGTATGTTCTTCTTAAACAGTGTGAGCAGAAGAATCCTGCAAATGTTTGTCCTTAAATTTTATAATCATGTTGACTGTAGTCAGTCAGTTCAAAAGGAGGGGCTGAACACTGATACTGATAATAAATGTCTACCTTGTGATACTGATTGGAGCTTTAAGTAAAGGATTGCGAAATGTTGATCCAAATGGTATGAAATACACTCAATACATAGTTGGATCCAAGGTTGAAAGTGAAAGTGTGAAGAAACAAAATGAGTTTTAGAAAAAAAAAAAAAAAAAGAAAGAAAAAAGACAAGGGTCAAGGATAAAAAGGGAATCAAGGAGAAAGTTTTTCAAATTAAAGGAGAAAAAGCCCCAATAAAAACTCTGCATGTAAACTTCAGATAATTTCCAATTTTAATCACAGAATGACAAAGAATAGTATGAATATATGTATATATATATGTTTATTATCATCATCATCATCCATCACACATTACATAAGGACGTCATTAAACTTTTAACTATTCTTTGCATGCATGCTTTTATATATGCATTTTCATCCACTTAACCAATTCTAGTCATAAAAACTAGAAATCGTTCAATTTAAAAATATACTTCAATGATCCTTTTTTTTTCATGTCCAATATCATACTATTTGATTCTATTTCATAACATGATTCAAGATTATAATTATTGCCATCTGTAATGAACAAGCTTGAATTTGTTTTGCTCTTAACTGACTGACACTGATACAGGAATGTCCATTCTTCAAATGGCAATAAGTCCATGTCACGTTTCTTTTGGTCACTAGTAAAACATTCAGTCCTGACGTCTAAAATTTCTAGCTTGAACTGACTGTAACAAGCTTTTCATGTTCTCTGATCACTTTCAACATAGAGTTTCATTTTATTTCGGCCACACAAAAAGTTTTCAATAAACGTTGAAATTAAAGGTGGATGTGAGTTGATTTGTTGTTGTGAATGTAAATGTCTTCTTGGTCATGAAATTGTTTTCATATTAAACACATAATTTTCTCTATATGACCACTAGAAAAACAACAGTCAATATAAGATAAGATCTTCCTTGAGATGAAGTTTTCTCTTATTTGTAAAATCAAGCATAAAAAGAAAAAAAATCAGTTTTGGAACCATGTCAATTGATTTCAATTATTGAGAAATGAATGAAAATGTCAACTTTCCAAGTGATCATTTCCAATAAAACAGAAAAGCCACAAAATATTCCTGCATGTCCACTTAAACTTTGTCATCTTAATTACCCAGTCCATATCAATTCACTCTTTGATCAGGTAATGTCCAAAAGAAATTCTATTTCCAACTAGAAAAACACACATCAACATATTTTATCAATGTCATTTATAGGTGGTATGAAAAAATGTGGAAAGTAGACAAAATATCCATACCAATAATGATTTGAAAGACAAACACTGGGGAACAACCGGCAATATTGTGCCATTATGAGATAGTTTATATTCTACTACAGTTACATGAAGGTAAAACAGTGTCTACCATTGGTAAATTGTCCTTTCTAATTCCCAAAGTATTCAATTATTTTGTTGTTTGTATAGTTTCCCATATAACCCAAGGCACAAAAGACTGCATTTCATTTGGTTTATTATCCTTGCATAAAATACATTCAAATTATTATTTATTCCTCCAGTGTTGGGACAAAAGCATATCTGACACAAGTCATCTTCTGCTAACCATTAGCAAATAAAAGAGACATGTGAGAAATAATAAATATAGGAGAGTCTACCAAAATCTCTTGATTGATCACCCAACCACTTTATCATATGGAAAAGGGCTGAATCTCAAAAGGATGATATGAAAATAAATTTATTCATTGAATTGAACCCATGCCACCAAGAACACGAATAAAAAATATCATATGAGAGGAAAACGTAGGATAAAAGCCATGTCAAACTGAAGGAAAATATATCAACTGCCTCCTATTTATGTTGTGAATATGAGAACTGTATACCATACAAAAACTCTGAGAGAGGTCTTAATCATATTTCTATGGATGGCAGAAATTTTCAATTGACAGATTTTATCTGAAATCGTCATTTGAATTTGAGATCGAAGCATTCATGGGGATATTATTATCAATAACCAAAATTCATTAAAGATTCTAGGGCAATATACTGCACACTGCCTGCATTTCTTCAATACATTTGAACAAATTCAGGACAAATTAAATGCATCTTTCACTATAGGATATATACGAATGACTATCATAGTCCAATAAAGCAGTCTACTGAGAATACAAACTGAGAACAATCTTTTTGTGACTACTTAAATATAACTCTCACAAAGTAAAAGTAAAAGGAAGGACCTTTCATGCAGAAAAGATATACATGTATATTTAAGTAAGTCAGTATTTTAATGAATAGAGAGTGCAATGAAATGGTACAGTACAGAATGAAACAAGTATATCAATATATATATATAAACATATACAAGCATACAGGTAACATGCTGTCCTAACTCTGTATGTCCCTAGTATGTAAGATAACTCAAACTGAACTGTGTAGATTATAACATATGCTCACGCAAGGCTTGGTTGTTGTTTTTTTCTGACAGCAGACACAATCAGGCAGCTCATAGAAATGACATATCTCTGGCTTTCCCTCTACTTTTTTCTTTGTACAGCTAGCTACTTTATAACTTTAAAATGTTGCGGCAATTCCTGTCGCAGAGGCATACGCAGATAAAGCATGAGCCACTTGTCTTGTTTCAAGCAATAAAGTTGCTTCCTTAATCCAGTCACTTGCAGCTTTTTTGGACTCACCAGTCAGTTGGTTCATAAATTTCAAGGCCATTTCAAGGTTATCTCTTTCTATCCAGTACTGGGCAATGGCCACCAATTTGTAATTGTCCATTTCATCTACATTAATAATGTCCTTTTCTGAGAAAGCTTGCACACTGTCGACTTTCAAGAATGAGTGCAGGAAAGAAATGATATAATGATAGAGAGAGGAATTGGATTCTGTGATTAAACCAAGTCTCTTGCTGACTCTAGCCACCTTCACAAATCTGTCTCGAAGCTCTTTCTCCGTATGGACACCTCTATCAAGGGCAGTTGGAGGAATGGCACCAGCAATGTTTTGTACAAAAGGATTCTGGAAACAAACAAAAAAAATCATATATTATTGACATTTGTTTCTTTTTAAATAAGAATGGCAACCCATTATAAATGACACTACGTCTTTATCATTGATTTCTGGATATTTTTCATTCTTCAAACTGCAATAAAAGGAATAAAATAACCATATTCAACAAGCGAAGAAAATGGGTTAAAAAAAAGGCCATTGACTTTAAAAATTAAAATCCCTCACCATACCCACATTGCATATTCACTTTCAAAGCATATGCAAATCATTACGGTTGACTATATTTAACTTGATGTTGGGAGAGTGAAAAAAGGAATTCCGCCTGATGTTCAATTTAACCATTGGACATGATGTGCACATAGCCAATGCTGAACTGCAAATGATTTACGAGCTGAGAGACATCTCAAGCGTATAAATACTAAACTGTACGACTCTCTTTCAAAAATAGCATGTTTTATTTGGTTCATGTCTAGGCAATGGCTGAGGCATTCCGAGGGAAACAGTCAGCCATTCAAAGAGTATCATGAGGGAAACAATAAACTAGTCAAAGAGTATGATGAGGGGAACAATAAACTATTCAAAGAGTATGATGAGGGAAACAATAAGCTATTCAAAGAGTATGATGAGGGAAACAATAAGCCAGTCAAAGAGTATGATGAGGGAAACAATAAGCCAGTCAAAGAGTATGATGAGGGAAACAATAAACCAGTCAAACAGTATGATGAGGGAAACAATAAACTATTCATAGAGTATGATGAGGGAAACAATAAACTAGTCAAAGAGTATCATGAGGGAAACAATAAGCCAGTCAAAGAGTATGATGAGGGAAACAATAAGCCAGTCAAAGAGTATGATGAGGAGAAATTATCAGCTTAAAATGCAGTGATAGTAAGGATGAAGAACATGCTTGATCCTATTTTGATTTAGTTTAGTTTTGTATGCAAGGCACATATTTGGATCTAGGCCAGTAGACAGGTGCCATAATTCTCCAATAAAGTTTGCCATGTCTGACCTCTTGCCCTTAATCTTTCCCCGGCTCCTCCCTTTCACCCATCTCTATCTCTCTCTTCCCCCTCCTCACCTTTCCATTACATTTATTTGACAACACTTGTGGAAACAGAGGTAGAAATTCAATAGAAAGTATGTTGCAGAACGATCTGTTCCGGCAAATATCAACTTACTCAAAACATCAAGTAAAGCAACATCAAGGTAAGTATAGTATGTTGTATCACAACCATAAGCACATCATAAATAGTCATAATGCAATAAAGTTTAGCATGAGCACACAATAAAATATTGATGATATAATTTACATAGACATTGTTTGAAAAAAGAAAAAAAAAAACCTACAAATCCATGCCCAAATATGGTAGCCAACATTTCCTAGAAGGTAGTTTTCAATTCAAAAATCCTTCGGTTTAATGATAGAACAAATCAATCTACCGATACCATATAATATTGATCAAGATTTTAAATAGATTTTTAAGGGGAAATACTGCACTTGGAATGGACCATTTTGGGGTTAGGGCATTGAAATTGGGATATTATATATGTCAAATTGAACTTATTAAAGTATTCCCAAGTCGAAATTCAGTCAATTTCCAGTAAAAAACGATCTTTGAAAGCAACAAGTACCTTCATTTTGACTAAAAATTATAAGAAAATAAGCCTATTTTGATTACATTCAACAACTCAACACCCCTCCAAAAAATGGACTCGTCTTACACCGTATGAAAGCCTAATACTTCCTCTCTCCATTGACGTTGATGTAACAGTGCTAGCATGGTCCATTTAGTGTACATTCATTATAATATTCAGGGACCAGATGGCCGAGCGGTTAAGGCATTGCACTGTAACCCGTGAGATCACAGGTTCGAGCCCCGCTTCGGCTGGTGGTTTTTTCTTTGGGCAAGAAAATTCACCCCTATTGCCCGCCTTGAGCGCGGATAGCTCAGTGGTTATGGCACTTGACCAACAAGCCAAAGGTCACGGATTCGTTCCCGACTGTGCAGGCTTGAATAGAAAAAAATCTGAGTTTCTCGGGTTTCCCACTTCCCTGTCCTGTGGTAGGCAGGATAAATGAGTGCCTAGTCCCATCGGAGGCAGACGATAAACTAAGAGATCCCATGTGCCTTTGTGCATGTAAAAGAACCCTCAGTGATTAAAATCGAAAAGAAGAGCAGGCCATATCGGCCGCCACCCTGGCAAAATTCAATTCCTACCAAAGCTCTTTCGAACCCAGTCACCCCTACAACCTTTTCTACCTCAGACTTATTGACTCGTTCATTACTATGAGTTCAATAGAAAAGTCAACGATCAGAGGGGAGGGAAGAGAGTGTGGCTGGGCACCTATACTTTCTTAAAAAAATAATAATAATAATACTAGCTGTTGGAAAACAGAGGATCAGATCAAGTTCATACAGATCTAGATATCCACAAAATCAGAGTGTTTTAACAGAAAGATTTATTGCATTGTGAAGTGTCAGTTGTACTTCAAATTTAAGTAAGCTTCATGAAAGGAGGGTTCAGTATTTGATTTTCTTTTTTACATGGTTTTGGGGAATAGCTGTAACTCTTTTTCTGATGAAATTTTGACAAAATATGTAAAACAGATTAGATTTACACTGCGCAGAGAATACAATCTGTTTGGAAGCTTTGGTAGAATTTAGGTTCAAAAACTAAATTTTGATTCACTTGATGTATTGTGACTGACCTTATTTGACGATATAACAACAGCTTCCACTTTATCTTTTAATGGTGACAAGAGATTATTTTCTTCTTCACTTGAAAAAGAAATGGCAGAGTTCAGTGCTATGCAGGCCAGCCATAAATCTTGTGCTGTGCGGGCTAGTTTCTCACTTGCCGCTCGAGCTGAGAGAAACAAGTATCAAAAAATAATCATAAGTTTGAAGGAAGCACATAAAAAAGAGGAACAATCTGTAAATCTGCTTTACAAAACTTGCTTTACAAGTTACTCACGAAATGTGTTTGAAGTATTTAAAAATGTTTAAATATATCTGGGAAGATTTCAAATATTAAATGAGCTAAGGCAAAAAGTTTAGCAAGAAGTTAAGTTTTCCCTTAACACATACCATCCACGGCAGCCTCAATTCCTCTTAATCGAGACATCCAGCCAGCTACTTCTGTCTGAAATTTTTCTCTTTCCTCCAACAATTTAAAATTCAACTGTCTTTCAAAATCTGCACTCAGTTGTTGATATTGAACTGCCAAAACATCTTTGAGGTGATCACTGTGAGCTGCTGCCTGTCTTCCAAGCTGTTTTCTGACTTCTTCTTCTTGGTAAACAAGGAAGTCCAATTCCTGTTGAAGAAAAGAAAAAAACAACAACAAACTATTTAAATTATCTAACTCTTGATTCCAAAAATGTGCAAATAACAAACGAAATACATTAATTACCATAAATTTTTAGGGAAAATGTTAAAAACCCTTTTAACTTTGAAACATTGTATCTTTTTTCTCAAAGAAGTTTATCAGTTCATGATTTCAATGATATAATTAAAATCTAGAACAATGACTGTAGATTATGATGGGCTAATTGGAGTAAATATACCATTACATTTATAGTACATATTTATAACAGTGACACGAAAATTCAGTGTTAATCCAAATAAAATAGCTGAAATTAGTAAAGTTAATACAAAATCCCATTTTTCTTCTTGTTAATGACAAGGAAATAAAACAACAAAAACTTTTAAAAAAAAAAGTTCTAAAACATTTAGCCATTACTAAGTCAACAAGGCCTAGCTTCACAATTACATTGAGAAAATCTGTCAGTTTATCTGCTGATTGTATTGGAACATTTGCCCTGTAAATAATTGCACTTATGAAACAGTAGATCGATCATTGAAGTGATTTTCCTCGCTAACAGATGGGGAACTGTCTGCCTCAATATTGAAGCCACCAAATTAACTTCCATTAACATGTGTGAAGGCAAGCATGGAATGATTAGATATACAGAAAATATTAAGAAACACATTTTGTACTGAGGTATCTCTTGAACACTTATTGTTGCCGAATCATAGTGCCTTCCAAATAGTGCCAAACAAAAACATGATACTAGCATATTGCTTACTTTTTGTTAACAACAATAATCGAAACTTTACATATTGAACTAAAATGATTGCAAAGCTTACTCTGCATACTCAATTAGTTATTTCTATTATTTCTATTGTGCACCTTGCGTTTATGTGCACTAAAAAGAATTAGAGCCTTATTTCAACTATCACATTATATTGAAAGACTTTCTCATACCAGTTTTTGTTTCTCTAATTCAAATTCTTTCTCCATCCGTCCTCGCTCGTCTGACACAGCAGACTCAGTCAATTTCTTGTCTTCTTGTCTTTGGTTCTCTAACGAAGCTTCTAGCCTCTTGCGCTCCATCGACAGCTGCTCTGCTATTTGCTTTTGTAATTGTTCAATTCTTCGATGGGCATGTGCAATGAGAGCATTGAGCTCTTCTTCAGATAGTTTTCTACCTAGATTGCAAAGATTGATTTATTGAAAGATTAAAATACATACAAAGATGATGATGAGATGATGATGATGATGATGATGATGATGATGATGATGGTGGTGGTGGTGGTGGTGGTGGTGGTGGTGGTGGTGGTG
>JBBPCV010015449.1:0-10215 GCA_037974505.1 Plocamopherus tilesii
TGTCCATCCTATTTTATCTTATCTTATCTCATTTTACCTTGTCCATCCTATTTTATCTTATCTTATCTCATTTTACCATGTCCATCCTATTTTATCTTATCTTATCTCATTTTACCTTGTCTATCTTCTGTTATCTTATCTTATCTCATTTTACCTTGTCTATCTTATGTTATCTTATCTTATCTCATTTTACTTTGTCTATCTTATTTTATCTTATCTTAACTCCTTTTACCTTGTCGACAAAAGGGTGATCCATGAAGTCTGGTCCTCCAATGCTCAGATTCAACACATCGATGTTCTTCAAGATGGCGTAGTTGAAGGCATCTAGAAACCAGGATGTGTAGGACACCTGTAGTGCCAAACGGGATAAAAGAATTGATTGCAACTTAGCTTCTCAGCTGCTCTGTTTTATCGCACTCACACTCTTCTAGACTAGACCATTTCAATATGTTATGGTTCATTGCCAGTGTAAAAAGGGTAGTGCAGTGAATTTCACAGACGTTTATCAACTCATGAAAATTAATTCATTATTCAAAACATGGGCAATCCTTTTGAATGCAGTGTTTCCTAAAATGTGACGTCAGGTGAATGCAGTGTTTCCTAAAATGTGACATCAGGTAGGCAGTATAAAGAACACCAACACTGCAAACAAATTTTTTTAAAAAGGAAAGAGAGAAAGGGCAAAAGAAAGACACACCTCTTTTTAAAAATATTTCGATGGCAAAGTGTTTATAAGCACACTTAATTTATATATTTTGGTAATAATGCAATAATTTTTAACTGTTTTAAAGGTGCTAATTTTATTCAACAGTTTTATTGTGTCTAAAATGTATATGACAGTTTTATTCTGCATATTTTTTTTCACATTTTATCAATGGTTTTGATGTACTACTCAGTATAAAGCCCCTCTAAGCACATAGGTGAATTAGGTGCTGTGGAATTCATCTATTACTATTGCTATTATTGTTAATTAAAAAAACTGCAAAAAAAAAACTTTCAACACAGATCCATCATAGATGTGCTGCTGGATCCATTCAAACAATACTTGGACAAATATTTCAAGTATTGCCAAAATTTAGTATCTTCTATTCTTTTTCTTTTTTCTGCACTTTTCAGGAAGAGGTTTTACATGGGATCTAGATTTTGTTTTCCAGTCTAGTTGGGCTTTGTGGGCAAACATGGTTAGATCCTTGGCTCAAAACGAAAAGGTTGCAGTTTTGAGTCAAGCTACGGGCCCTTATGAAATGTTTTCCGTGTGTACCATTTTCCTCACCCCACTCAGATGTAATGAGTACCTGGTCGTAAAAGCATTGTCTCTGTCTTCAAAATAATGTATTGCTCCTAACTGGCTACATATTGAGTTTTAGATGTTCAGTGTTGCTGTTGGCCAAAAGCCCTTTGTAATGCACTTTGAGAACAGTTAGTGGATATTGTGCGATGTAAAAGCTCACATTTATTTACGTATTTATTTCGGGCCTTTCAATTTTATTTGTTGCCTTTTTTTTATTTTCCAAGTCTCATTTAATCACTATCAAAGCATAACTTTCAACACGATTTGGTCCACGATAAGTATCTGTGACATTGAGTGTCTGTAGTTCCCAAATTCTTTACCTGGTTGTTAGTGAAAACCCTGAAAACATAAATGTCAGCATCAGGAGCAAACCCTAGGCATTCTTTGGACGAGGCAATCACTCCTGCCACAAAGGTGCCATGACCCAGACCTTTACATAGGAAAGAAAACACACCAAAATAATAGTTAACAATGTGAAGAAATATTGACTGCACTAATAGCTATCATCTCAACAAAAGTCACTTAAAAAGAATTGAAAATGAGGAAAGGTTGAAAAGAAAAGACGGAAGAAAAAAAGGACAAAAGAAAGAGAGGGCAAAAAGATGAAATTAATATTATCATTGTTGTAGTGCTGTCTATTATTGTTATTATTTTTATTTCTAATTTTAGTATTATCATTTTTATTTTTATCATTTTTATTTTTATTATTATTATTGTTATCATTATTATTATAATTATTATTATTATTATTATTATTATCATTACAGTCATTAATATCAGAGCCAAGAGCCGTACCGTCATCAAGAGTCTTCTCGTTGGTCCAGTTGGTTCGGTCCTTCAGGCGGCCACGCTTGAAATGAGGGTGGTCAGTGGCCAGGCCCGTGTCAAAAATGGCCACCTTGACACCAGCACCTGGAGAGGGAGGGAGATTCAAAAGCACCAAAGGGTGTTCATCATTTCAATGCTAATAGATAATTAAACACAAACAATAATGATGACTGTGGTCAGAATGATAATAATTGTCTAGGTTTTTGTTTTTTTTGCATAACATTAATAATGATGATAACAATAAAATAATGATACACATTAACATAACAATAATCTAACACTAATAGCAGCAACTTCATACATACGAAGGAAATATTAACTAGTAGCAATAAGAAGGAAGAAATAGAAGAGGATGATGGGGAGGGGGAAGGAGAGAAGAAGAATCATATATGACTGTAACAATGCAGAGATACTTATCAATATGTAGAGAAAAACAGCCCATTAGACTAGGTTGGGATTCAAGACCAGTGAGTCAACCACCATTCAGAAACCAAACACCAGTAAAAAGGACAAAAACCAAAAATTTAAGCAAAAACAAAAACCACCGGTTAAAAAACACACACTCCAAACCCTACAAAGAGCCAACCATACCTGTGTAACCCAGTCCCCATAGCAGTTCAGCTTGGAGGGCTGTCACGATCTATGACAACAAAAAAGATTTGAAAAGTTAATAAACAAATAAATAAACAAATGAATAAAACTTTACCACCTATTCTAGACTGAATGTAAAAGCAACATGAGACAAACATAAGTGTTGACATAAAACTTGTTTAAACACAATATAGATACACAAATTAAAAAAAAAAAAAAAAAAAAGTCCATATATCTTCTCATATCCTTTTAGACCATCAATCAAATCATGCTAAATAAGTCAAATTATTCTTCATCAACAAACTTGAGCTTATTAAAAGTCTCCATTTAAAAGACAAGCCAAAACTGGAAATGTTCAGGTTTATGCCCTTCGTCAGATAACCAATAACGAAAATAACAATAAAAACAATATTAAAAAATTACAATGAATCTGTAATCTCTACAAAGCTAAGGGAGCAAATTTCTGAGATCACAAATATAAAGTAAATGAAAAAAACATACTAATAAAAAAAAAAAACAGAGAGAGAATCTAATAAAATTAAACTTAGCTTAAAAGAGGTCTTATCTACCTGTTAAAAATTCTGCGATTGCCTAATTCAGACAAAGAGTTGAATTGAAAAAAAAAACAAAAAAAACAACTCACCTGCTTTGGAACAGAACGAAGCAGCTTGCGAGATTTGTACTTCGAAGGTGAAAGCCACATGTGAGGCTGTAATCACAAACCATACCAAGAGAATGGTGGGAGAGAAAAAGGGCATGTTAACAACTTACAAAGTAGGAAACGAAATGAATATAATATCCGATGTCAACATTTAAAATATTGCTAATTATGAAAAATATCAGGAATATAAAAATGATAATAATTTGTCTGGAAATCGAAAATGATACTTAACAATAGACAAGACTATAGATTTTTCTTCTTACCCTCTTAATAAATGAAACACCATCAAGAACTGTGTTTAAAAAAAAAAATGAAAAAGAATTTGTACAGACTGATATAAAGATCAATATATATTTTCAGGGAGATAATTTACATTAAAGAGCACACT
Source organism: Plocamopherus tilesii (assembly GCA_037974505.1). Classification (NCBI taxonomy): domain Eukaryota; kingdom Metazoa; phylum Mollusca; class Gastropoda; order Nudibranchia; family Polyceridae; genus Plocamopherus; species Plocamopherus tilesii. The sequence continues at coordinate 3,760 of JBBPCV010015449.1, forward strand.
ACAGAGAGTGACAGAGAAGAAAGTATGCTTACAATTGAAAGGCTCTTCCTTCCTCCGCCTCTTGAATGAAAGGTTGCTTCAGATTCCTCATCTATAAACATGAAAAAAAAAATTAAAGTCTTATATGAGATTTCACGATTCAGCTTGGTGTTCTTCTTTTTGATGTAACCAATTTTTACAAACAGAAAGTTAAGCTTCTTTTAATTGACAATCACTTCTACGTATGAAAAAAAAAACCCAGCTACATTCAATAGTAGCCACTTCATCCCATTTCACAAAGAACACATTCCTCAACCAAAAGCTGTTTTCTTGACCAAATTCCATAAAGAACATCTATCAACCTGAAACATTATCTTAACCAAATTCCACAAAGAATATCTATCAACAAAAAACCATATCTTGACCCCATTTCACAGAGAACATCAATCAACCCAAAGTGTTCATCCGATTTCACAATGAACATCTATCAACACCATATCTTCAACCTATTTCACTGTCTATGTATATACATTTCCACCAAGTTGATTGATAGATGGTAGAAAACAAAAATGGACTCTGCGTAAAAGAAATAAAATAGAATAAAGACAATATTCACATTGGTTCTTAAAAGATCGTGCTCTGAGAAGACAAAACAACAAGTCAATGAAAATGATCTTCCACAGGTCTTCACACTCATCTGTTGGTAGAAAAAGATGTTGAGCCTAGGTTCTTACCGTTTTTGAACTTGAGCGACCTTGTCACTTTCCTATGTGGTGTTACTCTTTTTATCAATGGATGGTCCTTTAGATGTTCCACTCCCGCTTGGTACGACTGTCCATGAAACTGTATAAAAAGCAGAAGAGGATGATGACATCAAATCAGCATGCAACAATTGCCACAAGGTTGACAAGACTCTGCACAACATTTTTTTTTTTTTTTAAATCTGAACAAATAAGAGATAAAATAAAACAATGAAAAAGAGAAAGTATCAATACCGAAAGGGGAAATGTTTTAAATTCCAAGAAATTTGAGGAGTGAGAGTATGAGGCTTTTAACAGCAATAAATCTTCCAAACAGTAAAAAACACTATCCTTACCTGTACAACATCAAAATCGCTTGGGTAGGTGTTGGCCGGGTTGATGCGGGGAAGAATTTTCCACAAGGTCACGCCAGCTTCTTGGAGGGAAGCCGTTATGAACCGCTTTCTGGCTAGAGCTTTGTAGTAGCCGTCAAAAGTGATGATGTATTCTGTATGTATAGATGTCAAGCGAAATAATAATTTTTTCAGCGCAATGAACCTGACAAATAACCAAACATGGCATGAGAGCTATATCCCTAAGGATATTACTTCTTCTTTCAGTTTATCCAGTCCTATTCATTGTATCCTCCTCTTTCATACCGGCTACCATCAAATCTTCCTTAATTCCTTATAACCCTTCTTTTCGATCTTCTCCTTTTCCTCCTACCTGGTTGTGGTATCTTTAGGATTCTCTTACCAATGTACTCCTCATCTCTCCTCTGAACATGACCAAACCATCTGAATCTAGATTCTCTCACTTAGCCTGCAATCTGCCTATGTCAGCATTCTCTCTAATATGCTAATTTCTCATCTTGTCTAGTCTTGTTACAAACCATTGAGAGATGCAGCCACTTCCTTTCAGCTACCTCTAGCTCTAAAGATATATTACTCCCATGTTCAAATAGACAGTAAAGTAATGAGTGAAAAAATAAAGAGTGAAAAAAACCAAGACAATAGTGACACCACGGTCCATGTACATTCAAAGTCATGGCCTTAGAGTTTCGTCTCCTTCATCGATAAGGCAGAGTGCAGAGAAATGCTACTCTGCCCTAATCCATGTAATGAGAATGGTAATGTCATCATCATCTCAGGTTCAATTACACATTAGAGGGCGTTGTCTGCGCCAGGTCTGGAATTTAGGCTAGGCTGTATCATTTACTAATAAAAAAAAGTTTGAATTGCATTAAAAAAAAAACAAAAAAAAAACCAAAACCCAAACGAAAGAAAAAACTCTTCTCCTTCTCCCATGAAAATGTCACATATATACCACCAAGTACACCAGTGAATTCCATTTCATCAAAATTCCAAAGAATAAACGGCATGAAAGTTAAAATTCTTATATCCTAATGTAAGTTAATAAAATACATTATATAACAGAACGCTACAGTGGAGAGCTCAACATGAATAATCAACAACAAGATAAAATATATAAAAAGTTCCCACTATAAAGACAAAACTAAACAGTGAATTTTCAGGTTTAGACCCATATTCAGACAACAATAAATTGTAAAACTGAAAATATAAACAAAACTACTATTAATCTAATCTAATTATTAAACTAAAATGGAAAAAAATAAACATATCCCAAATCTAGTAAAAAAGGAAACATAGCTTAGGCAATGATGTGTCTGCTTTTTCGTGTGGCTATTCAAATTGCATTAAATCTCTTATTCTTGTAGGCATAGATCTACACAACTCATGATAAACAAATAACAAACATTGAAAGTGAAGAGAGAGACAGACATGGCAGAGAAACAGACAGCCTACCAGACAGACAGACAGGGACAAAGGCATCAAAACACAGGTTTACAAGGGTACTTGCCATTATCAACAACAGTGGTGGTGAATTCAATATCCAGTCTCTGGGTTGGGGTGGAGCTGGAAATATTACAGAGGTCAGATGCCTTGCTGTGGTCCTGGAAACCTTTACTCTCACGTTTCTTTCCCTTTCCACTGCTACCATCCACTGTCTTTCCATCCTTTGGCGATGATCTCGTCACACCAATATTGTCCTGTTGTTCACCTTCCTTGTGTTTTGTAGCTTTACGATGGGAGTCAGATAGCTCGGACACCGCCAGAAGAGAATTTTGATTTTTAATATCATGTTTGTGGTATCCAGACTGGATGGGATTCTCCAGCTGAGATTTATGCCTTTTGAAACTTAAATTGGACTCTCTGTCCACTGAAAAATTCTTTGGTGTGTGGATTTTTTCCACCTTGACTGAAAACGGCTCAACATAGTTGCTTAGTGCCTTATGCTCCCTTGCTTCTGGCAATAGACTGAAGCAAAGGAAGCATGCCAGAGGAAGGCACCACTTCAAAAGACGGTTTGTGGACATTGTTGTGTGTAAGACGCTGTTTTACGGCCCCAATGATCCACGATGGGCCAATGGACTTGGTACCCAAATAAATAAATAAATAAAAGAGAGACGTTATGCCAGAAAAAAATAAGAGTCAAAAAAAAAAAAGAAAGAGAAGAATAAAGAAACAGCAAGAAGGATAAAGATAAAGTGTGTAGAAAGAAGTAAAAAAAAAAAAAACCAAAAAAAAAAAAAAACTTCAATATCCAGTCAAGGGACCATGTAAAGCAATCCACACTTTATCCCATCATGTCCCGGAGTGAATTCAGACGAGCACAGGAGAAATCTTCTGTTCACAGAAGGCTGTCCCTTTCTACATTTTGGTTTTCTGGATTTTGGTGACGAACTGTTCAGTAAATACAACGAACTATAGAGTTCCTCCTGTCAATGAAGAGACCACAGAGTTTTCACTTCCACGTCCATATCACCTCCAAAATCTGATGCCCTTCAAGAAGAGAAACATCGACATTAAATTTTATGCAAAAGAAAACCTCATAATTACAGTTTATAAATATAAAACTTCTTTTTCAACGTTTAAGATCAAAACTCTCAATCTCCAAACATTTAAATGAAAGCATGCAAATACTGCTGAGTATGAGGGGGTTTGGCATTATCTTAAGGCTAATTTACACTTTTGAACTACTACATACATACCAAAAGACAGTAAAAGTATTATTTGTCCAAAATGTCCTGTCTTAGTACATGTATAACAATTTACTACGCTTAAGTTGATCTTGTTAGGGGAGTAGAAAAAGGTCAACATAAAACAACCAGCAAAGCTTTGGAAGGCATTATAATTTAAAAGGTGATAACTATACCATGGGTTTTTCCTTCTTTATTGATAAAAGCAAGAGAAAAAAAAGATGAAAATAAAATGAAAGGTTGTGCCTCTATGACATAATGTAAGCCATGAGAGCTGAGTAAATGTAACGGAACAAACGTCCTACCAAGGCTGATAGTTTCCACATCAAGTCTTTACAAACTTTACGTCAAGTATGCAGGATCCAAACTATCCCAATCAAGCTTAAGAAAAATAGAGCTGATGATGCAAACCCTTCCTTTAAGCAAAGCAGAGCTTTCCACACTTACTTATTTCCTTTCAATGTTTGTGTTGGTTTGCAAGTTGGATATAATTTGAAACGCCTCTTGAAAGAACCCTAAATCTTATTTCTGACAAGTTCTTCTTGTGACAATTTTGTACTTCAACCGTTTTGTCACTATGTTACTATTACATTGGCAACAGAGAGGATTTTAAAATGTTTTTAAAAGTTTTTAAAATGATTTTAACATTACAGAAATGTGTGACAGAACATTTATTTGATACAAAAGATGTGAATAAGTTTTAGATCAAGGAGAAGAAAAAGAGGGTAAAAAAGGGGTATCTTAAAACATTTTAAGAAAAAAATTGACGGTTAGGGTTTTAGGGTTTTGGGGTTTAAGGGTTTTAGGGTTTAAGGGTTTTAGGGTTAGGGTTTTAGGGTTAGGGTTTTAGGGTTAGGGTTTGGGGTTAGGGTTAGGGGTTAGGGTAAGGGTTTTAGTCAATTTTTTTCCTAAAATGTTTGGCGACTTTCTAAAGCAGCTTTCTAATTATTTGGCGAAGACGCCAGAAAACATCTGGCCACGGTCTGCCTTGCATTTCCACAATCACAATGGCCACCATGTAAACAACGGGACTGCAATTGTAAGTAAGAGTGCCCCGTTTTCTTTGTCACACGAAGAGCGGTTTATTAGGCGGAGACTACTATACCTAGATTCTAAAGTAGAATCTCCAGCCTTACACACTTCTACTTCTAGATCTAGATCTACTTCTTTCTTGCATCCTTTTCATTATTTTCTAAATTCAGAAATGAATCAAAACAGAATAGATCTAGATCTAGAAAAAATCTAGATCTAGATCTAGATCTAGATTAGATCTGTAACATATATCTAGATCTAAATTCTAGATCTACCTACCTTACCCTCCTTTGATACAATCAATTTATAATCTAGATCTTGGGGCCTGCCTATTTTTCAAAAACTAGTATCTATCTAACTTCCCTTTTTAAATTTCCTCAGGAAGAAAGAAAATGAGTTCTTTTTTTTTTTTTTTAACAATACGCTGGATCGGACGGTGGCTGTTGGACAGTCCTCGTAGATTTCACAAGTAGGCTAACAGTTACTCTTCCTGGTTTTCTAAACAAATATAATGTCTATCTTGTCGGCCAGATGCCTTTCCACTATGACAATATTACTAATAATGTTTTCTCTTCTTTTGAAGCTTTTCCATGTTTGTCTATCTTTCTTTTAATTGTAAAACACAATCAAATGTCATTGGCAAAACTTATTTCGTACACTGTTGTGATAAAAATACATTGAAGCGTTGAAGTTTTAACAAAATAAGAACTCTTCCAAGTAATGTCACATATGAGGTAATGACACTCTAATGAGTAATGAAAGTCCGAAAATTAATACGAATTTTTCTGCAATACCATTTAAAGTACTGAAAACAACCTCAAGAGAATAAATTTATCATTTAAATGGATTTTCCATTTTGCAAAATTTACATTTACTTCCAACTATTCTTAGTGATGTGAGGTGTCTCTAAAATGGGCAATAAATGTATATAAACAGATATAATGCACTTCAAATAAATTAAACACGTTTTTAGAAACCCAATTTAAAAATGACCATTAATAACAGCACGGGTAATTTATGGGTGTTGCCAAATTATTCAAAACCGTGGAGACATTATAGATCTAGATTACGATCCTGTCGTGTCGTTTTGTTTTGAAATCAATAGGCCTAGACACCGTTAATCTAGAACGCTCTTCCTTCCGTTTGAATGGCAATGGCCAGACAAAATAATGACTAAGTTGACAACATAGACAAGATTGTTTCATGATTTGCCGTGAGTGTTAAGGGTGAAGACTTTTCTCTCTCTCTCTCTCTCTACATGAAAAACAGATTGAAAGGAGCACGAATTGGCATATCACAATACAACTGTTACATTTAACTGCGATGGCATTTCATCCTGCCACAGAAGCAGATGAATCGTTCGATTATTTGTTCAAAATAGTCCTCATAGGAGATGCTGGAGTGGGGAAAACTTGTGTCGTACAAAGGTTCAAATCAGGAACGTACACGGAGAAACATGGCAGCACAATTGGAGTCGATTTTACTATGAAAACACTCAATATTGATGGAAAACTTGTTAAGGTAAATATATCTAAATTCTAGATCTAGATCTAGATAAAAATATTTTAATCTAATCTCTCTCTCTCTCTCTCTCTCTCTCTCTCTCTCTCTCTCTCTCTCTCTCTCTCTCTCTCTCTCTCTCTC
>JBBPCV010015560.1:0-14982 GCA_037974505.1 Plocamopherus tilesii
GGTGGTGATTTTCATCTTTGATCTGGAGCACACCATGTCCATTTGTACCAAAAATGTCTTAAATACTTTTTCTGACAATATTATGCATTTTAACTGTGCGAGAGTCTATCTCAGAAGCCTCGAAGCCCAGAGAAGTCAGCACTGCTTCTGGACATGGTTGATACAAGGCTTCTTTTTTCTCACTATAGAGTTTTAAACAGCATTTGTGAATGTTCGCTATGTATTGTAGTGTTTGACAAAGGTTTGCTAAAGTAACCCCTTTCCCATGTGGTTATATCAGCTGTGGATGCAGTATCATCTGAGGGACCCGAGATCACGGCCGTTCAGCTTAGGCTTGTGCACTTTACACACTTGAAATTATAGATAGAAATTATGTACCCGCAACACGTAGATATAAATGCAGTACCTAGAGCCATTCATTAGAAATACTGTATCTAGAACTCGTTAATAGACTTGCTGTACCTAGAACCTGTAAATGGAAATACCGTAACTAGAACCGTTAAATAAAAATGTTGTATCTAGAACCGCTAACTAGAAATGCTGTAGTCAGAGCCCTTAGATAGAAATGCTGTAACTAGAACCGTTAAATTGAAATGCTGTATCTTGAACTGGTAGACGGATAGAAATGCTGAACCTACAACTGTTAAACAGAGATGTTGTACCTAGAACCCGTAAAAAGAAAGGATGTATCTAGAACCCATAAATAAAAATACAGTACCTAAAACCCGTAAATAAAAACGACGTGTCTAGAACCGAAATAGAAATAGAAAATACAGTATCTAGAACTGGTTAATAGAAAGACTGTACCTCGAATCGTTAAATAGAAATACTCTACCTAGATCCGGTACATAGAAATTTTTAATACTGTACCATGATCCCTCAATTAGAAATATTGTACCTACGTTATCGATCTTAATTCTGTCCTTACAAGATTTAGATGGTTAATCTTAGCTTGTATTTCGTTTCTGTACGTTTTGTAGACTGTATTATGTTTGATCTATTTTTTGTTTTGTTTTATGAGTAGAAGTAATTTTAGGGTTAAAATTGTGAAAGAGATTTACTTCGAGTTCTAAGGTTTTAAATCTATTTTGCTTGTTACTATTTAGGGTATTTTGATGATAAAATAGGAGTTGAGAAACACCTAAAGATAATCAACAGTATCAGCCCCTACGCAGTGGAGAAATTAATGATAGATGAGAAAGATTTATAGAATTAATGGAAGTAAATAAGCTAAGCTTGGAAAATAGCTCTTTAAAAATAGTTCACAAAATAATGGACGGAGAAAACCCAAACGGCGAAGCAAATAAGCAAATAGGTTTTATTTTGACAGCACAAAATGCTATAACGAATTCAAACGGTTCAAAACCCTCGCATACGATTCAACCTTCATAATCTGGAGGACCCATAAGTAGAGAAAGTTATCGAGGTTCGAGTTGGTGGCAAATTCGCTGCCTTCCATTTAATCGACAACGATGAGGACACTCTCGCCAATTGCATAAAAGAAGTTCTCGTCACAACAACTGAGGAAGTACTGGAAATGTTTCGTAAGATAGTCCAGCTTTGGGTCACCAACGAAGATCTTGACCTCTCTGACAGAAGGCGTAAACTGAGGGCAGAAAAGTTCTTGAATGACACAAAAACTCAGAGTATCAACAGGCACATAACGACGGTAGAAAGAAAAACTCAGAGTATCAACAGGCACATAACGACGGTAGAAAGAAAATGAAAGCTGCCATGGAGGATAGGATTGAACAACAGTGTTGAATCATTCACCGAGCAATGGAAACGGGTCAAAGCAAGCGTGCACACAACACCCTCAAAGCTCTCACAAAGACCAGTCAGCCAAGATCCACTGTTATAGACGATCAGGACGGCAACCTGCTAACAGGCAAGGACCAAGTCCTGAAGAGATGGGCGGAGTACTGCAGTGACTTGAATAACTATGAATTTCAACCAGACATGTCCATACTGCAAGCCAACCAGACCTAATCAGAAAACGAGGACACCCCATCAGTGCTCGTGGAAGAAGTTGTTACGGCAATACATATGCTGAAAGCAGGCAACTCGCCTGGAGCGGAAAACGTTCCCGCCGAGCTAATCAAAAGTGGAGGCGATCAAACAGGCTACGACGGTTCTTTGTCAGAAAAATGGGAAGAAAAAACCTGGTCAACAGACTGGACCCACAGCTGGCGATTCCCTCACGAAAGAAGGGCAACCTCAGACAATGTCAGAACTACAGAATCATAAGCCTAATCAGTCATCCCAGTAAAGTGATGCTAGGTATCCCACTCAACCGTCTGAAGCCTGAAGCTGAAGAACTCTTATGAGAAGAGCAAGCCGTTTTTAGAACTGGTAGAAGCACAGTGGAACAAATATTCAACTGTAGGGTCCTAATTGCGAAACACCTACAGCATCAGCGTGAACTGTTCCACAACTTCATTAACTTCAAGAAGGCATTTGACAGAGTATGGTACGACGGACTATGGCACGGTCTTAGAGGTTTCAACGTCGAGAAAGGCCTTGTTCAAGTCATTCAGACTCTCTACGAAAACTTCATTGATGCAGCATGAGTGAGCTACAGGATCTGACAAACAGACTGGTTACAAGTGCAAGGGCATACGGTATATAGGTCAGCACAGAATAGTCGGATGGCATGGTAAACAGCCTCACCAACACCAGCTCTAACATCACTATGAACGGCGAATCGCTTAAAGAAATAATCACCTTCAATTACCTGGAGTAACTCAGTCAAAGGACGTTCCTTGCACAACTGAAGTCAGAAAAAAAAACAGAATCATTGTAGCTGCAGCAGCATTCGCCAGACTAAACAGGATCTGGAAAAGCAGCGCCGGGTTCTCTACAAAACATATGCTATACAAGTCACTCGTGTTCTCCGCTCTCCTATACGGCTATGAGGCATGGACCTTACTGGCAGAATCCTAAAGGCGCATTCAAGCCTTTGAGATGAAGTGCCTAAGGAAACTACTTCTCATCTCCTGCCTAGAGCACAAAACAAACGAATATGTGAGGGATGAAGTCCAGAGCCTGGTTGGTCCACAAGAACCCTTTCTTGTCACCATCAAGAGACGTAAGTTTGCAGGGTTTTGACACATGACCCGACATAACAGCATGTGTAAGACCATCATGCAGGGTACAGTCGAGGGAGGTCGCGGAATATGGGGACAGAGGAAGTCCCGGCTAGACAACATCAAAGAATGGACCAAGTTGGTCTTGCTACGTTGTGACTAGGCACTCATTTGCCCTCAACCACTGAGGACAAGGAGGCGCAAAAATGCGAAAAAATATTATTTCAAATCCAAGCTTGCAGAGCCTGGAACGAACCCGTGAGCATTATTTGGCTTGATGGTCGAATGTCCAAACCACTGATCTATCCGCGCTCCCAATGATCAATGCAAAGAAGAAGAAACGTAGAATGAGGCGAAGGAGAAAGAAAAGGGAGCTTATCTAGACAATTTTAGAAAGTGGCAGATGGCCCAAAGATATAATTACAACTGGAAGCAAATAAACACACACAAAAACAAAACAGAAAAAAAACATTAATTTAAAAAAAACAACAACAACAACAAACAAAAATTAAGCTTGGAAAAACAGAAACAAGCATAGGGGATGGATAAAGAGAGGTAATAAGAGACAGGGAAAGAATATGGAAAAAATGTTTCTGGTTTCTATACAAAGTTGTATAGTCAAAGCCTACCCACTTCCAACAATGACAACAAGGAGCAACAAAAATCAAGAAGGGATACCCATTTATACCTAGATCTTGAAAGAGATAAGAAAACGGTCAATAACATGAAGAGAAATAATAAAAATGATCAGGCATTGACGAGATAAAAAGCGACATTTTAAAGACATGAGGAAATATTATGTACTCGAATATATCCCTAGGACATTCGATGTAAAATATTAATGACTAAACACAAACAAGACTTATTTCAAAAGATGGTCATTGACGGAAAATAAAAGATGGATGAAATGAGTGATTTTGAAGATTCCCAGCAGTAGACAAAGCAGGGAGCTATAAACCATTCGCAAATAATGTCAGTATAGGAAGCATAAATTATTGCAGATTATAAATTAATACAATGAGTAGATGTACAAAGGAAGAAAACGCCCTATCACCTGCATGGAAAAAGGAAGAATAAGTTAAAGGGTCAAAACGTTCAATTGTTGCAATGGAATGCATCCAGTTTGAGAGAACAGAAACGTCTTTGTGTTTTAACGATCTTGTTGGGAACACACAAAATTATATATTATGATAAAATGAACATTGAATTTTTGAATGTGAAATGAAGACTACCATGGGTTCTGGTCTACAATTAAAAATAGCACGGTCTGAAATGAAAATAGTTGGTTTGAAAAGAATTATGTTAAGATGTGAAGGAAACATTTTATGTTGCTACCTATAAAATATTATGTCTCTCAACATAATTTATTGAAAACAGCCATGTCGTCGAATGAAAAATTTCATGGTTCATAATTAATAGAATGTCATAATATAAAAATCAAGCATCCCATGGTATGACATGAGAAATGAGAAATGAAAAATGAGAGACGAAAGGGAGTGTGATGAAATATTATGTCATCTTGGCAATTATTTTATTTCAATTCTTTATTTGTCCTCGCACATTTCGTGCAATAGCAATGTGACAGCCACCAGCCCCTTGATCAGCACAGGCAATGACTCGTTGGTCACAAAATCAGATTCACATCCCATTTCGGTATTTCGTTTTGGGTTTTTTTTATTATTTGTATCTTTTTCCAACGCCTGTGCTACTGGAACGAGACTAAAACTCACGCGTGCTTTTCCCTTGTTGTTGTTGTTGTTGTTGTTTTTCAACGTTTTCCTGTACCAACAACAGTAGCAGTTGTAGGCACGTGTGCTAAAATAAAAGACGACAACACCACGAGTTGTAGCAAGTAGCTGTGGGATTCCCGACGGACTGACGACAATGTCCTAAGATCAGTTTGTATGGCATTCACCTCTCACGCAGTCCGGGGTGTGTCAGTTGAACTGCTATTTCTGTACTTAAAATCCCAACTGGTTATCTGGCGTGATAATTCACGCCCCTCACTAATCAAGGACCAGGCCTTGTGTTAAAAAGTGAATTGAAGAAAGCATAGATGGGACGTTTAAGGTGTAGTCGGACGCGTAGTTACCATAACAGGGATACAGGAAGGTAATATGGTGATTTTCCTATGCTTCATACAGTTCTCTTATATCATGTTTTGTTTACTAATTACATAAACAAAATCGAACATCGTTACGAATCACTGCCTGTTGGCTGTTTGAGGTATTGACCAAGTGCCTTGAATTAAATGGCGTTTTATTTAGATATATCAAAAGAACGGAATAAAGGGGCAGTAGTGGTAGGGCAAAACAATGAAACGATATGATTCCTAACAAGGGTTGGGGTGACCTTTTGAATATCCACGTGCAAAAACGTTAATTTGTTTTTGGGAGTTTCTAGCGCCTTGCGGTATCCCGCTACCATTGATTCTCCATTATACTGTTCTCACAATCGATGACATCTGTGAACCCGTTTGACAATTAAGTGGAGCAGTGCTCGAGGTGGGGGGTGGGGTGGGGATTGGGGTTGGGTTTGGGGTGGAGGGCGTGTTTGTCAGTTAAGTGGAGCAGTGCTCGAGGTGGGGGTGGGGGTTGGGATAGGGGTTTAGAGTTAAATGAAACAACTTTCAATGCCCTATATTTTTCTCTAAAATACGTTATGATTCTTCGTATTTAAAGAACATCCAACAAGGCTCAATATCATCCTAGAAAAATGCCCAGAATGCCTATCATCTAAGACACAGTGGATTTCATGGCATCGAGACTGATCGGCATGTTGTGATGTTGGAATGGTAATATCATGATAAAATATTCCTAAATTTCTTGACATGGGGTCTTTATTCTGGTTTAAACTTCGTCTGTTATTTGATAATAATTTATTTGATCGACTCTAGGGAGTAAAACGCCGGCGCATTGCTAGTTGTAAAGTATTATTATTATTATTAATATTATTATTATTATTATTATCATTATTATTATTATTATTAATCTAGGTTTTGGTCTTGTTGTCATTCCGGCAGTTGATGGCCATTCTTGTGTCGATTTGCCCCGCGCTTCTCGATGTTCGTATAGAGCTGGTTGCCAGTCTATTCCTTGATACCGTCGTACCACTGACGTCTGGGCCTGCCCCTTCCTCTACTACCATCCATTCTACCTGTGAGGACTGTTTTCTGCAGGCTGTCATGGCTTGCAATGTGGCCAAAATAAGACAACTTGTGTGTTCTTATTTGAGATAGCAGACACCTCTCAACACCAATTCTTCTCAAAAACTTCCACATTTGTCACTCTATTTTTATAGCTAACTCTTGCCAAGCGCCAAGTTTCTTGGTTGATTGTACATAGAGAGTCCATGTTAATCGCCGTTGAGGGGTATTGAATATACGTAGAGGTTGATGGCTCTAAGTCTGAGATCTAGTGAAATATGTCTTGACATAAAAGTATCGTTTAATTTGATGAACATTGATTTGACTTGTGCAATATGAATCTCACTTTCTTTGTTACTTTTGCCTTCGGTGGTAATTGTTTGGCCAAGATATTTAAATAGTTATACTTGTTCTAGTTGTTTTCTGTCAACTTTGATTTTGGTGTGTTTGTGTGTGTCTTTCTTTTTACTAATGACCATCGTTTTCGATGTCTTCATATTCATGTCAAGCCCTATTTGTTCACTTGTACATTTCGCCACCTCAAAGATTTTCTGAGGGTCCTCGTTGCGTTTGTCCAGCACAGAGGTGTCATCAACGTTGATATTGAAACCATCCATGTGATTTGAGACCCGGAAGATACACTCTATGTATATTATATATTAAATAGGTATGGGGATAAAACACATCCCTGCCTTACATCTCGTTGGACTGCAGCTGGTTCAGACAGTTTCTCATCAATTCTAATAGCAGCCTTCTAATTTCAATATAACTCTGTAATGATTCTAATATCTTTCCCATTTAAGCTTGTCCTTGCAAGGGCCTCTACCATTTCAGAATGCTTCACATGATCAAACGCCTTGACATAGTCTATAAAAATGCGTAAAGGTCGTCTTCCACTTCCATTTGTTCGTGGGCCAAAATATTACCAAAAATTGCGTCCCTTGTTCCTTTGTTAGTTTGGAATCAAAATAGCTCTTTTCCATTCTCTTGGTTCAGTTTGTTTATCATTTTGCAAAGTATGATGGTCTGAACATTTGTTTGGCTTTTGTTTTGTTTCTGTTTTGTTTTGTTTGTTGTTGTTTTTGTTTTGTTTTTTTGTTTTGTTTTGTTTTTTTGTTGTTGTTTTTTTGTTTGTTTGTTTTTGTTGTTTTTTTTTTTTGTTGTTTTTTTTTGTTTGTTTTTTTTTTTGTTGTTTTTTTTTTGTTTGTTGTTTTTTTTTTTTGTTTTTTTTTTGGGGGGGGTTGTTTGATTGTTTGTTGTTCTTTTTTGTGTTTTTTTTTTGTTGTTGTTTTTTTGTTTTGTTTTGTTTGTTTGTTTGTTTTTTTTGGGGGAAAGGGGCAGGTGATAATGACCGAGTCCAAAAAGTCATCGGGTGAGTGTCCACATTCATAGATTCCGTTGTATAGTTCCGTCAATCTTACTGTGCTGAAACTATCTAGGGCTTTGATCATTTCTGAGGTGAGACCATCAGGGTTCGGTGCTTTGCCATGTTTTGAAATTTCCATAACCTCTGACAAGTATCCTAAGACCATCTAGGTTGGATGGCTCTGGCTTTGTTGTCCTCATAAAGTTTAGCAGTGCACTCACTCCATCTTTTCTTTATTTCCTCAGTTTCAAAGAGAATTTTGCCTTCTTTACTTGTTATGCATCCTCCAATTGTTGGTTTGGTTTTGGAATTGAACAATTCACGGATGCCTTCGTGGATTTTGTTGTTTTTGTTTCTGTGCATTTCCTCCAATTCTCGACATTTTTCTCATAGCCATTCCTCTCTGGCCTTGATGCACTCCTTCTTTATCAATTGATTTAGCTTCTTGTATTTTTCTGGATAGTTCTCGATCATTGCTTCCTTGCGTTCTTGCATGATGTCTATGATTTCACTTGTCATCCATACTCTTAGGCAGGGTGATTAGACCATGAATCATGCTGTCTTCCAGTGCCCTCCATTTTCTTTCGTTGCTTTCTGTTAGTTAAGTTGGTTCAAGTTGTTCAGCACTTAATTTTATCTATGTTTGATATCTGTTCATATTTTTACTATTATCACTATTATTCTTATTCTTACTATTCTTAATAATAATAGTAATAATAATAATAATAATAATAATAATAATGTTAATATTATTATTATTATTATCATTATTATTAATATTAATATTATTACTATTATTATTATTATTTTTATTATTATTATTATTATTATTATTATTATTATTATTATTATTATTACTAGTACTACTACCACTACTCGCCCTCCATATCCGATGACTTTTTTTTTAGGTTTTATCTTCGATATATTGTGGACTTCCATTTATGCCACATTTTTGAAATGCTAGAGGGTTATTTGCTTTCATACTTGGTTTTGATTTCTCTTTGGCTTATTTTTCAGGGTTAAGCTATGCATGTTTTACTGCGAGGATTTCCATTCTCAAATCCAAGTCCCATTGTTTGAGAGCCTGCCCTTACCAGTGCTATTTTATCATATTTTTGTTTTCTGTTTCTGTTTTCCTTTTTGTCTTTATTGTTTTGAAAGAAATCACCGCCTCAGTAATATCAATGTACCTTAAGTGCGTCCGACATTGCAGACTCCGTAAACCTCCATATTTTTTGTAGAAAACTCTCCATTCCTGTCTATCAATTGCATTTTCCGTAGTGGTCTTGGAGGTTTTCATAAGATGACAAATTTATATTTTTTTCGGCATTCTTTTGACATCCTTTTGGTTATTGGACGTCCTACATATTTGGTGGATATTTAAAATAACGACCTGCTTATCAACAACACAATTCAACTAAAACCAAGGTAGATAAGATTTTGAAAATCTAAGAACACCACGTACAGAACAGAGGAAGAAAATGGGTAACTTTCACAACAAAGATAAGGAGAACTGCAGAAGATGCCGGATCAGATGTTCCCCCGCCAGCGTAAGGTTCGAAGTCAAGTAAGTCACGTTTTTTGTTTTGTTTCTTGTTCATATTATTTACTTCAGTCTTCAATGTGGGAAGTTTATTGTTTATTTTGTTCTATTTTTGTTTGACTGGGCATGAATGCCTCTGGATGTGCGTATGTATATGTTTGTATGTGTGTTTTCGTGTGTGTCTGTTCTTGTGTTTGTATGTGTTTGTGTGCTTATGTGTGCTTTCTTGTATGCATGTGTGCATGTGCATTATTTTCGCATAATATACAATTATATATGGTTGAGAGAATGGAGGCTCCCTTTTAAATCACTGACAATTATTAATTGTCTTTTTAAGTTGTTATAGGAGATATCAAATGGAACCGTGACATTAAATTTCCTCTATTTGTTGGTAAAAATTATGTAAACTAGGCCTATTTCTCCTACAGTAAAATGTTTAGGTGAAACAGAAGACCTATTTAGTGTAGATGGTTTGGGGTCTACAGATTGGTCGACAGGCAAAGAGACAGTCAAACAAGCAAAAAGACAGATTAACAAACAGACAGATAAACAGACAGACAGATAAACAGACAGACAAATAGGCAGAAATTGCAAACAGACGGCAGATGGATAAACAGATTGGCCGACGGATAAATAGACACAGACAAATAGACAAGCAGGGAGACGGACAAGAAGAGCTATTTCAGGAGAAGCTGTATCAGCAATCTTGATGATAAAATTTTGTGTCTGGTTACGGTGTAGAATCTATACTGGGCTGTGATTCAACTGGAGGGAAACAAAAAGGCAAATCTTCAAAGCTAAAAATGTCAAACCTTGAGCTCTGGTGTCCTTCAACGAGAGCGTGGAAAAGCATAGCGTTCTTATCAACAACGCTACCAGGCTCCTTAAAAAGAGGCTAGCTTCCGGAACGAAGTAGTTGGAGCGGTATTATTAGTCTTTACTTGTCATGAAACCCAGCTTTTACTGGTCATAAAGATCACGTGTTTAATGGTCTTGTAGATCAAGACTTTACTAGTTATGTAGATTAGGTCTATACTGGTCTTATAGATCAAGACTTTACTGGACATAAAGACCAATCCAAAGTTCAACCCAAGTCTTCACAAGTCATGTAGATCAAGTCTTAACTTGACATAAAGATCAACCCAAATCCAAACAATCCTGCAGGGCGTGGTTTTAATGTTGACAACTAAAGGTTGGTTTTGGGCGTCGGCTTTGTCTGAGTCGTTCGAAAATCCAACAATATATAATTATATAAACAAAAGGTTTAATGAATTGGACTCAAGTATAGATCTAGTAGAAGTTCTATTCTGGGTACGTTTTCATTTCACAAGTTCAAATCAATAGAAACTCTACTATACCCAAGCTACACCAGTACCTATAAAACATATGTCTATACAGGAAACAAAAAAAAGAAAAACGAAAACAAAAGCAAACAAAAATAAAAAACAACATAAAACAAACAAAACACAAAACAAAAAGAAAGCAAGAACCCCAATACCAAACAAAATACAAAAAAGCAACCCCACCCTACAAAAACAAGAACAAAACAAACCGAATGTTAAAACAAAGACAACAATTTCTTCTGTCTTCACAAAGACAAAAAGCACTGTAATTAGATCGGTATTTGTATAACACTTTCATTTCACAAGATCAAAATAGTACAAACTATACAATACCCCAAGCGACACTAGCACCATATAAACACAAATCTGTAAGGAAAACAAAAACAAAATAAAATTAAAAACAAAAACAAACAAAAACATAAAAACCCAAACAAATAGCAAAAAGCTAACCCTACCGTCCGAAAAAAAAAAAACCCAAAACAAACCTAAAATTAAAACAAAGAGAACACATTCTTCTATTTTCACTATGAATGGAGAGCACTTTTAATTAGTTTGGTATTTGCCCCGGTATTTGTAAAATCTTACTTTTAAAAGAACATTGTTGGTCTTTACTCCATATAACACAATTATTTACGTTAGAGCTAAAAATATAAAGTGTTCAAAATTGTATTCTAAAGAAATGTCCAATCATGCACAAACACACACACACACATACACACACACACAAACACACACACATATGATCGCGTTCGCGCATACACTCATACGAGCATGTAAGATCCTAAACAAGTCACTAAAAGATGAAATATTGCAGCTTTGAATCGAACATGTGTAAATAAATCAACGGAAGCGCTCTAGCATGATTGGTAGTCAAGCCCATGATCATATTAGTAATATCATATCACACCACAGACACACACACAAACACACACACACACACACACATATGTATTTTATGTACTACTACTACTACTACTACTACTACTACTACTACTACTATTACGACGACGACTTCTGCTATTACTATTACTACTATTACCACTACCACTACTACTATTACTACTACTACTACTTACTACTACTACTACTACTACTACTACTACTACTACTGTACTATTACTACTATTACTACTACTACTACTGCTACTGATAAAAATAATAATTAATTACAATAGTAACAATAGTAACAACAACAATAATAATGATAATAATAATAACAACAACAATAATAATAATAATAATAATAATAATAATAATAATAATAATAATAATATTAATAATAATAATAATAGTAGTAGTAATAATAATAATAATAATAATAATAATAATAATAATAATAATGTGCATCTTAATGAAAGCACTAGTTGTAGGAACAACAGCAGCAGCCGCAGCAGCAGCAGCAGCAGCAGCAGCAGTAGTAGTAGTAGTAGTAGTAGTAGTAGTAGTAGAAGTAGTAGAAGTAGTAGTAGTAGTAGTAGCAGCAGCAGCAGCAGCAACGACAACAGCAGCAGCAACAGCAGTAGTACTAGTAGTGATGACAGCATCTCACCATCATTCTCATCATCACCACCACCAACACCACCCTGATCATTCTTACCAACACCACCACCACCACCACCTACCTCTCCCCAACCACCACCAACCCCCCCCCCTCTCACCACCACAACCCCCACCAACCCCCACACACCATGACAGCCACATCCTCCCCCTACAAACACCACCTACCCACCCCTCAAACACCCTCTGCCCCCTCCTCCCACCCAACCACCACCATCCTAAGGCTACCCATACCAACGCTACCTCTTGCCGAAAGCGATGGAGCAGATGACGTTGGAGACGGCCGTCTGGATGAGGTACTGGCAGTCCAGCTCACGACCCTGGTGGCCTCGGATGGACTGCAGGAAGGGCTCCACCTCCTGCCGCACGTTCTTCTCGAAGGAACTCCGCCCGATACCCAGCCCCTTCATCGTGTTCAACAGGAAGTGACGATGCTCGCTCCACACGGAACCGGAAGTGTTCACCACGCCTGTCATCCAAGAGGACGGACGGATTAGAAAGCCAGGGTTAGCGTGTGGGCATGGCGCTGTTATGTAATTTCATGATGTTTTACTGTGTTTGATTTCGATTTCTTGTATGTAGTGTAATATGTGAATCTCGTTCTACATCGTTTATTCAACATATAAAGAAAAACCAACATCTCGAAACGGAGAAAGTAAGTAAGTGAGAAATAATGATGGTGATGGTGATAATAATAATAATAATAATAATAATAATAATAATAATAATAATAATGATAATAATAATATTAATAATAATAACAATAATAGCAGTAATAATAATAATCATGATAATAATAATAATAATAATAACAACAACAATAACAATAACAATAATAATAATAATAATAATAATAATAATAATGATAATAACAATAATGATAACAATAATAATAATAATAATAATAATAACAATAATAATAATAAATATAACAACGGTGATAACAATAATAGTAATAATAATAATAAATAATAATAATAATCATAATAATAATAGTAAAATGATGATGATGATGATGATGATGCTGATGCTGATGCTGATGATGATGATAATGATGATGATGATAATAATAATAATAATAATAATAATAATAATAATAATAATAATAATAATAATAATAATAATAGCAGTGTAGAAGTGCCTAAGGGAATCTGGGTAGAGTTAAAATTAAATTTATAATCTGGATGCTGACTAAAGTGTAGACGAAACAAGTATTTACAATTTACGGTGTTTGTGTTGGTGTGGTATTGGTGTGGTGATGGTGTGGTGATGGTGTGGTGTTGATGTGGTGTTGGTGTGGTGTTGAACTGCCATGCACTGCGTTGAGAGCCAAGCCAAGACAAGGTGTACCGTAGCCTACCCACCTCGACCCTGTCCCAGCTTCAGGGTGGTGAAAACCTGTGGCCGTCCTTCGAACTCCTTGGACCGCCTGGACAGCACCTCGTTGATCATGTCCAGGCCACTGACCAGTACCATGTGCTGTCGACCTATACACAGGTACACCAGGTCGCCATACTTCTGACGCAGCTCTCTGGACACGCGGGCACGGGCAAAGAGACGAACAAAGGGAGAAACAAAATATTAGAGGACTAAGTAGATTGGTTTGTTGGAATGGATAGAGTTGACTATGGGAAAGGGATCTCGATATATTTAGATTTTTGGACATGCAGGTACGAACAAATACATAGACGAACAAAGGAAGAGACAAAACAAACCGTGGAGTAAGTAGATTGCTGTGAGAATTGAATGCAGTTGAAGGGAAAGTCAGGGACTGAATAGATTTAGATTGAATGAACTATGAAGTTGGATGGGAAAAAGTCTGTAATTCAACGATTTCAAAAAAGTACATCTGAGTTAAATGGAACAAAGGAAATTATTTGGATGGAGCTAATTTTGAATGAATACAGTGGAATTGAACTGAACAAAAGGATTTACACAGAATAAGGGGAGATTGAATCAAACAGGACGAATAGGAATCATTAAATCAAATTCCGCTGAATGCAGCGGAGGTCTGAGAGTATCGGATTAGCTGTAATGGGCTGAAAGGTGGTGGAAGAAATGAAATTAAAACTAAATTGATGGAATAAATGGAATTAGATCTAAATTGGATGGAATAAATGGAATTAGATCCAAATTGGATTGAATAAATGGAATTAGATCTAAATTGGATGGAATAAATGGAATTAGATCTAAATTGGATGGAATAAATGGAATTAGATCTAGGCTGGATGGAATAAATGGAATTAGATCCAAATTGGATTGAATAAATGGAATTAGATCAAAATCTGATGGAATAAATGGAATTAGATCCAAATTGGATTGAATAAATGGAATTAGATCCAAATTGGATGGAATAAATGGAATTAGATCCAAATTGGATGGAATAAATGAAATAAGATCCAAATTGGATGGAATAAATGGAATTAGATCCAAATTGGATGGAATAAATGAAATTAGATCCAAATTGGATGGAATAAATGGAATTAGATCTGAAGTGGATGGAATAAATGGAATTAGATCCAAATTGGATGGAATAAATGGAATTAGATTTAAATTGGATGGAATAAATGGAATTAGATCTAAATTGGATGGAATAAATGGATTTAGATCCAAATTGGATGGAATAAATGGAATTAGATCCAAATTGGATGGAATAAATGGAATTAGATCTAGGCTGGATGGAATAAAAGGAATTAGATCCAAATTGGATGGAATAAATGGAATTAAAGAAACCAATTATCGATTCACCCGGTGATTTGCCAATTGGAAGGAAAAAAAAGTAACAGATATAAATCGTAAGGAAGCAACACAAGTGACAGAGATTAAATCGAAAGGAAAGAAAAGTGACAGATATTGAATCGAAAGGAAAGAAAAGTGACAGATATTGAATCGAAAGAAAAGTGACAGATATTGAATCGAAAGAAAAGTGACAGATATTGAAT
>JBBPCV010015561.1:0-7500 GCA_037974505.1 Plocamopherus tilesii
AAAGATACCCAGATAGACTATTCAATCTGAAGCTTAAGCACAGAGGAAAAAGAGACTGATGGGAAGTCTAGGTTACATCTGGCATTTCCAGTTGGCAATCTCTCTCCATTTCTCTACTCATGTCTACCACATTTTGATGGGAAATGAGAAAAAAAAAATGAGAATCATTTTGTCCAAGGATAGAAGTAAAAGTAAATGGCGTGCCATGATCACTGATGTCTGTATCAGACCTGGTACTTGAAGTTGAAGAAGGATCATTTTGGCAAGCTTTGTTATAAGTATAAGATACCACCTCATATGTAGATTCATAGCCATAATGAACTCGATTCAACTATACTTTTTAACATGCCTCATGTGTGCCACTGCTGCCAGTGATCAAGCTTCAAAAAACCTGTAATTGAGTCTAGCCACCAGACTAAAACCAATTTTTTCATAGATCACGAACACTAGATACTCATTTTAGACAAAAGTCTTCAAAATAGTGATAAGCACTATGCCATTATTCTAGTAGCCAATAATTTATGTTCTTTAACCTTAATAAATTAAATTGGTTAAACAATGTTTACATTAACATAGATCTACCACTTAATTTGAGCTCCCAAAAAGAAAGTCACATATTTAAGACATGATTCCTCTAATTTAACACTAAATAACTCTATTGTCACTTTTTCAGTATAAAATATACTAAAATTTAAACAAATCCTAAGAAAAATAATGAAAAAAATCAAAGCAAAAGTTGCACCAAAGTAAGAGTAAGAGAATGTCCAGTTTTCATGGTTTCTGGTTCTTAAACCAATCTGTCACAACCACTCAATGCGACTCACATTCACATGCCAGCTAACCTAAACTTTATCAGAAATTCAATACACATGTGTTTTACTAGTAATTACTAGTAACAATTAGTCACCAGTCCAAAGAATAGGTAGGGATGGATCTAAACGCAATCAATATATAATAATATATATATATGAATGATCATGTATCACTAGTACTGCTTAAAACAATGTGTATTTTAATGAGAGAATATAATATTTAGGGTTCAGATACAATAAAACAAGACTTGGGCAGTGAATGAAATGAAAAATGGCCGTCTCATGGGATTGTTTTGATTTTAAATTTAAAATGGTGTGCACAGTTGTATTCTACAAAGCCTCCTGTAGTTGATCTACGAGAAAAAAGAGGAAACGTTTTTTCAGTCGGACTGTTTGGGGAGGGGGGGCATGCCTTTTGATTGTTTATTTTTAGCATATTTATGGGAATCATACAGCAGGTTTGATACATGTAGGCCTACATGTCATCATTGATTGATTGACATGGTTGAGGCGTGAGTAAATTGTCACAAATGGCAGTTTTTTGGCAATTGACCTTACATATGCTTTACTGTTTTTATATCCAAATTTTTGGCAACCAGCCATACATATGCTATTACATCCAAGATCTGTGTACTGTAAACTTAAAACCAAGGCTGTATGGATGTATGGAATGGTCTGTGTAAACTTGCACTGGTTGATTGCTGCACTCAGGTAATAAATCAAACTAAAACTTAAAAAAAACATCAATGCACAAGTAAAAGGCTTAAAAAATCAATGCATTAATCAAATGTTCAAAAAATCAGTTCGGGAGAATCAATCTCTCACTCTCAACATGAACGTGTAGATATTTTGATTTTAAGCTGCTCTGAAATTTTATCTCACCTTCGATATTCAAATATTTCTCCGTCTCTGACTCAAGCATAGCCAAGAAAGCGGGTACTTTCTGTCGGGCCTCAATCAGCAAATGCTTCAAGTCTAGGAGGACAGACTCATCTGTTTGGAAGAATCAAGGGGAAAGGTTAAAGGTTAATACATGTAGTACACATTATAGCTGATACAAGCAATGTAAATGCAATGGAATTGATTATGACAAATTGCAAGTCGCATGTAGTGGAGACACACAAAGACAGAACAATTCAGAATTACGAGGGGGAGTCAAAAATTAATGAAAGTTGACTTCTCACTTGAAAAACCAAACAATTCAATAAAGGAACAAGCGTAAAATCCCAAACTGAAGGTGAATATCTCAGGATCAGAAATTTATTTTAATTCTAAAATATAGTCTCCTCTCTTTTCAATAGGCATACTCATACTGCACCTTTTTGTACATGTAATTGTAATAATGTTATGTGTATGTCATCTTCATGAAACTGATCAGGTTGGTTTTTCAACCAGGCTTTGCCAATAGATTTGACTTCTTCATTGTCCTCATAACAGTGATCTCTCACGGCTTCTTTTCTTGGACTAAATAGGTGGAGGTCTGATGGGGCCAAATCAGATGAAAATGGTGGATGTGGAAGTGGAAGCAATTCCCAACCAACCGAAGTGATTGTCTCCCTTGTCTATACACTTGTATTGTATGCATTATCATATGCTACACAGGCAGGCATTATTGATATTGTGGTGAAAAATTGTCTGAACGTATGCTCCAGAGTCTGAGTTCACAGTCTTCCCACGGAGTAGTAGTAGGAATTCTGTGTGGATCACACCACCATGTTAATGCCATTGTCCCAGGAAACAGTGGCCGTGGTTATGGTTTTGCCCACTCATTTTTCCGTCTTGGGATTTCTTTTTTTTTTTTTTGGTGAAGTTGGATATTGCCATTTCATTTGTCGCTTTAACGCAGGCTTATTTTGTAGTTGTAAACACATGTGTCAACCCCGTGGATGAATTTTTGAAAAGATCTTGTCTGTTTCACTGCATCTCAGGAGCTCGCACTTGCAACAATGTACGCACTACTCTGTCTCATTCTCAGATGTCAATTGTCTTGGTACCCAACAGGCGCAAATTTTTGAAACCAAAGCGACTTCACAAGGTTATATTACAAGCACTTCTTTGGCTAAACTGACAATTAATTCCAAAGATAGCTCATCCAATGAAATGCTTCTATCGGTTCTAATTAATTCATCTGCTTTTGTCATTGACACTGTTTGAAGGCCGGCCTGCTGAGGCTTGTTTGACACGGTTGCTGATAGTAAAAGTGATAGCATCTTTCTTCTTTTGAGCAGTTTTTTTGGGGGGTTTTCTACCTCCGACCCACCTGCACACTCTTTTAAGCCGAAGCTTGGTTTTTGTACAGGCACCTTTTGAAGTCTTATGTTGACATTTGCTGGTGTTTCTACCCCCAAAATCAATAATTCCATTATAGCTCTCTGTTTCTGACGGGCTTCCATTAAATAAGGTAGCGATTTTTAAATGAAGTCGCCATACAAAATAATATCTCGATTTCGTAACAATTAAAAAAAAGGATTCTGGTGTCGAGAATATGCTTGTAATTGTGTCTTCCAAATTTAACAAAACTGAATGAAAATATATTGCTGTTATTAATTCTTGTGGCCGCACTTCCATTTCTTTTTGACTCACATAGAGTATATTTATATCCATAGACTCTAACATTCTGTTGACGGAGAACAAAGATGATGGACTACTTACCAACAGCTTTATTAACAAAGGTCGTAGCTGTGCCCGTCACACCCTTCCTTCCAGTTCTACCAATTCTGTGGACTGAAAAAAGGGAGGAAAAATAAAACAATCAAATCTTAAAACTTCCATTAAAACAGACGACAACTTCAAACTGAGAATTTTCTTTGTAAGACAACAGATGTTAAATAATATAATGATAGCATTTAAATTAATATACTGAGCTATCAAATTACATACTCAGAGGCAGAAAAAAAAAGCCAGTTTGTCAAATGAAGTCATTAATTAATGTCAAACTGAAACTCAACAATCTTGTGATTTTCGGAACACACTTGCGTGTAAAAATAGACACGTCCCAACTTTCAACATGTACAGAAACCGAGTTATTTTTAAGGAGAGGGTACAGGCAGCATGCATGAAGGCATATTTTAATTATAGTGATAACAATAGCACTGGGTTCTCATATGACTATTACAAAACTTGCTAAACTCATTTGCAGTGGCTTAGATTTAAATGTTTGAAATGATTAAAATCAGCCAAATGGTAACAGTAATACAATTCAACTTCTGGATAACGACATTGCCAGGGGCAGGAAAATTATGTCGTTATCCAAGGGTGTCGTTATTCAGTGGTTTTCAAGATGGTTGAAAAAAAGGGGCGCGACAAGATGTCCGTGATTACAACGATGCGATGCATGGACCAGTGCATGTGATAAGACACCCGTTAAAACAACTGACATCTCTCTTTACAAAAACTGAAGTGAGACGCCACTCTCATCTCAAGTTCTAAAATATAGATGGTGCCTTTTCGGACACATACTAAGAGGAAACGAAGATATACTAGCCAGAAAAGCAATGAAATTCTACTTCAGAAATATAAATGAAAAGTTTCCGGGACAACCTCTCACCACACTACCTATAGTACTCAATTGCGACATCACAAGGGTAAATAACATCACAACACCTATCACGTTGAAATCAGAGAAAGATCTTGAACACCTCGCAACTCTGGCTAAGAACAGAAGAAGGTGGAAAATACTGACGAAGAGCATACTAAATACTAGAAGTAGTAGAAGCAGCCAAGGCATCCAGGTCTGACGACAAGGTGGCGAAAGGCATTAAGTCAAGTGTAAACGCATGCTACATCGCCTAAACGTACACTTTGAACTTGATATCTGCAGAAATAATCTTTTTAAATAGTTCATAGCCACTAAATTGACTAAATACTTCTCAGAGGATGTCACATCACACAGTATGAACTCTCGTCGTTCTTGTTCTCTGTGTAAACAATAGGCCTATGCCTATGTGATACATACACACGCTGATCAGCAAGGGCCACACAGAGAGAGAGAGGGAGGGAGAGAGAGAGAGAGCGTTATTCTATCTTGTGTTCGTCAGCGATATTCGCACTGTTTCTACATGTACTAGATCTACCTACGGTACTGTACTGTGCACTGTGTTTTTGTTTATGGTTCTATTGGGATTTCTCTGTTGAATAGAACAAAATAAATTAAAATAAAAAAAGAAGAAGAAAGAAATGAACTAATCTACTTCAAATTCAATAACGGCATCCTAAAGCTGTCCATGCAGGTCGTCTGTGTGGTCAAGGTCAGTCTTTTACCAAAGTAAAGGGAAGTGAAAGGTATTTTTTATTTCATTCATACTTCTTGTAAAGGCATGCATCTCTTAAACTATGCACGCTACGCTACCTGGGCCTCTTGAGCAACATGCGTTTAACCGGATACTACTATATTATTACAAAGATGATGGGTTGAATTTGAATCCAGCATACACGATCATGTAAATGGACATGGCACAAATTTATGATAGTAGTGGTGGGTGGTGGTAGTAGTAGTAGAAGATACATAAATGTACCAGTATTAAAATACATCTAGCACTCAACCAATGAAAAATATAAAATTTTATACAATTTATATTATACAATCATATGTACATCCTAAAAATCCTTTTTTAAAATTAAATGCATTCTACATATAAACTAACATAAATTTTCAGATTATAAATAGTGATAGTAACTACTGGGAATCACACTTTTAAAGAGAGGGAAAAAAGGGAGCTTAGAATAGAATCCCCTCATCAAATTGATGGTATGTTAATGAATTTATGAAATGAGAAGAGAAAATAAGTTGGAAACAGAAGCAGTCACAATACAACAATAAGTGACAGAATTCTAGTACATATATTACATACCAAAGCAAGAAAGGCTGATATTCAATACCGCCAGAAATATTTGGCATTAGCATGACACAATTCAAACAAAAGATTCTTTTGGATTATTTGTCAAAGGAAGAAAATTGAAATAGTTTCCTTCAAAAGTCCAAAATAATCACCATGTGAGGCATCATGTCTAAGAAGATTGTATTGTAATGCTTGAACTTAAAATGAATGCTTGAGCAATTCAGTTGTGTACACATAGGACCTCCAGACCCTATTGATGGTACTGGTTAGTAAACCACATTTTCCTCTGGTCTAGTTGTGTCAGTCTCTACGTATTAAATCTTCTCTCAAAATATCTTTGTTCTTCTGGCGTTCTTTCCATGAAATTCTTATTTTTCCATAGCATCACAAATGAAAGGTTTGATTTTCTAGATTCCGGTGTGGCGAGTCAACCAGGATTGTAAAACCAACTCTAAATCTACATTGCTCATTGAGCTAGGTTATAATATAACTACCATGTAAGTAGGTAATCCAAATTTTTTTAAATTGTTCAGTGAATTGTAAATAAATGTTACCATCTTTTAGATCTTTAGATTCTGATTTATCCGACATAAAATTTGTCCAGATTGCTTAATGATTAAGAAAATTACAGCATTTTGAAAATTTGAATCTAGATAAGATGTAGTTTTAGATCTAAGAACTAAATGTGAAAGATTTCCCACCAATTTCAATTGGGTAAAGGATTGATCACAAGACTGAAACACAAAGTTCTAAATCTAGATTAGATCCACATCTCACTACTACTTTTACTTTTAGATCTTTATTTTAATATTACTTCTAAATGAGTGGAAGGTTGGTGATAGAATCCAGATCAGATCTAGATCTAGTACAAGGACTATAATAAGTATAAATAAGCACATGGTGAAAATTACAATCTATAACATTTCCATCTAAACAAAAGTCAAGTCTAAGCTAAACCAACTTCTTTAGACTTTTAACCAATATTGGGAATCACAAGCTTCATTTTCACATTCCCTTTAGTGTTCAAATCACTGCATTCTCGCCCCCATATCATCACAGAAACAGGAAGATATTTAGGATAAACTTTTACTGAAGCCTTCTACTATTAGAGAGCTATTTACTTTAGTAAGTAAATGTATTACTTTGCTTTATCAAGTACAAATAAAAAGACAGAGTGTATGCCGTACTTTTTATACACACATAAGGATCATTAACCAACAGTGTATGCACTTTCAGTTTCAGTACCTATAGAATCTATGGAGCCTATGTATACTACAAGTGCCAATAGGGTAAGCCTTAAGTAAAAGTAACAATGCAATTATAACATTCCCAGAATCCAATAAAACGAAGTTAAAACTTTTCAACAATGCAATTATAAAATTCCCAGAATCCAACAAAATAAAGCCCACCACCCCAATGGTAAAACAAAAAATATATAAAAGATAAGCAACAAAGCAACAGCAATAACAACAACATCAACATCAACAACAACAACAACAACAACAACAACAACAATAAAAACAAACCAAAAGGAAAGCAAAACAAATACAAAACACCCCCTCCCCCACAAAAACACACACACACACACAAAAGAACAAAACAAAAACAACAACGAACAAAAAAAACCAAACAAAACAAAACAAAACAAAAACAAGCAACCCCCCCCAAAAAAAAAACAACAAAAAACAACAACAACAAAAAAACAACAACAACAACAACAACAACAAAAAAAAAAAAACAAAAACAAAAAAAAAACTCCCCAAAACCCCCCCAAAAAACCAAAATAAAAAATAAATAAATAAAAAAAAAACAACAACAACAAAAAACAAAAACCAACAATAGACAGAGAG
>JBBPCV010015672.1:0-10213 GCA_037974505.1 Plocamopherus tilesii
AGAGAGAGAGAGAGAGAGAGAGAGAGAGAGAGAGAGAGAGAGAGAGAGAGAGAGAGAGAGAGAGAGAGAGAGATACACAAGCCCAAACAAACATAATATCTACGATGTCCTCTCAAAGTGACACGCCTCCCAACCGCACTTCCTAAAGAATCCCGACTTGACCTCCATCTTGTCCCAACACATTTATTGGTATGATCGACTTACTTGTCAGGCAATCGGAATTTTCGGGTCTGACGCAATTGAGAATGTTCTGAGACCAGAAGAGTCCAGCGGGACATTTGACGAAACTGTGGGTCCAATCGGGGTCAAAGGCCAGCCTGGAGCACAGCACGAAGGAAGAGCAATCCAGGGGCGACGGGTTGTAACCAAGGTCTCCAACCACGAAACACCCGCGACACAACTCCTCGGAGCTAAAACCGTTGCCAGAACGCCCGTTGCTGTTGTTGTTGTTGTCGTTGTTATTGTTGTTAAGCAAGGAGATGGAGTTGGGCGGTCTCGTGGTTGGATTGACTGTCATAGAGGTGTAAGTGTAAAGGTAATTTAAGGCATGCAGGAAAGACGTATAGAGAGCTTCTAGATTTGTGAATTGGAAACGTAGAATCCATCCCATCCTCCCATGTTATTTTATCCCAGCGAAGAAGAGAGTATGTAAGAGGAGAAATAACATTGTTTGCTTTGATTAATTCTGCATATAGTGGTGCTTGTTGCTTTGAATAAATTCACTTATAGTGGTGCGTGTTGTTTGATTAAATTTGCACTGGTGGTGGTGCTACTTTGTTTAAATTTATTTACATATAGTGCTTTGATTAAATTTGCATAAGGTGGTGCGTGTTACATTGATTAAATTTGCAGCAATGGTGCGTATTGCTTTGAATAAATTTGCATAAAGTGATGCGTGTTGCTTTGATTAAATTTGCACATAGTGGTACGTTTGGGTACCAAACTTGGTGGCAGGCAAAATCAGTAGTTTGGATAGTTTGATTACACAAAGGGGCAGGGAGAGAACCTATTTGAAAGCCAAACCAAATACAAGACATAAGAAAAAAACAATAGATGGAAGACACTTAGGAACATTTGAATAAGGTCATGATATTATGGTACGATTGTAAAATGTATGATGACAATGAATGTGATTAATAGCGACCGTAACAAAATGGAAGGCAGAGACAGGTACATGGAGGGGTGATCAGCAATATGTAAAGAATTGTGTTGGTCGACAGTACTCTAGAGAAGGCATTGGTTTATAGTGAAGGGTAACTAGATTCGTATTAAAGCCTCGTAAGCACGAAGAAGACTGTTGTTGCCTACGAAGAAAACTCGTCTAAATGGAGCTAATTATTGGAGAGTAGAACACGATCCCGCTCCCTTCCTTTCCCACGAATCTAATAACAATGATAAATCACTTACCAGTTGTTACTTCGTCAATGCATTCCTTGGCTGGTGCATACAGCGTCAGCAGGACAGGTCTCAAAAAGTGAGGGACGCCATCTAAATTTATACATGGCACGGGGGTCGTGACCTCTTGTTGGAAAGGCGCCTCAGTTTCCGCCGTCGATATCTTCTGGAACATCGGTGTGGTCCTCACTTCACCCTGCGGTGATGTCTCGGTTACAAGGGGGCTAGCCTTCTGGACCATCGCTGTCGTTGTCGCTTCCCCTTTTGTTGCCGTTTCTGTTCTGGAAGAAGTCTTATACGACGTCGTTGCCGTCGTCTCTTCCCTTTCTGTTGCTGTTTCCGTTAACGGTGGAGGACTAGATGCTGTTGTTGGAGTTGTCGTCGATTCAACCGATATCATACCTTGTTTTATTCCTATGTTGTGAAACGGGGAAGTCGCTCCAGGAGACGGGCTGTCCGTTGGAGGGTCGGCGGTCGGTAAAGGACACGGATGTCGCGGTTTTATCAGTTCTATAGCTTGTGCCCTCTGGGATTCTGGTAAGATGCTAATATCAATACATGCAAATGAAAAATCGGTGACCTTTGGAGAAGCGTGAGTGGTATGTGTGGGGGCATGGGTGGAATCTGTCGTGCTGCCAGCGTGTTCTGTCTCTGCACAAGCCAGGCGAGGTCGGTTTAGCGCTAACATGGTGGGTCTTAGAAATTCAGGAACTCCAGACAAATCTATGCAAGGAAGGGGCGTACTGGTTGAATCTGTGATGACGGGGATTGTGGCAGGTAATGGGCAGGGTTTTAACGGTTTCATTAGCTCTATTGCTTGTGATCTCATGGATTCAGGCAACATGCTTATATCAACACATCCTTTTGTGATTTCAGGCTTTGTTGTAGATTCCAATGTGGTCGGTAAAGGAACTGGGCCGGAAGTGGATGGTGATACAGTGTTTGCTTCAGGATAGTTTGTTGTAGAATCGGTCATAGTAACAAAAGGCACTTGACTAGCCTCCGGTGATATAGTCGTCGCCTCCTGGTGTGTTGTAGATTCGGCCATGGCCGTTAGAGGAGCTGGGTGTGACATAGGTGAAACAGTGGTTGCATCGCTGGCGCCGTATGTTTCAGAACATGCTACCCTCGGCCAGTTTAGCGCCAGCACTGCACGCTTAAGAAAAGTGGGTACTCCTGACAAATCTACACATGGGAGAGATGTGGTGTTACCGTTTAAGATCGCAGCAGTGGGTATGGTAGATAGGGCATCGGGGACTGTGTGGGTTGCCTCCGGGGTTGTATCGCTGGCACTGGCGCCGTCTGATTCAACACATGCTACCCTCGGCCTGTTCAGAGCTAACACTGTAGCCCTGAGAAACGCGGGGACGCCTGATACATCAATGCACGGAAGACTCGTCGTGCTGGCATCCGAGGTGAAATGTTCAGTCGTGAGATGGCAAGGAATTGATGGTTTTATCAGCTCTATTGCCCGATCTCTCTGCGATTCCGGGAAAACGTTAATGTCAACGCATCCTTGGGGAGTTCCACGGGTGATACCGTCAGACATGGCCGAATCGGTAGGCAAAGGACAAGGCTGTAACGGTTTCATCAACTCTATAGCTGCTAGTCTTTTAGATTCCGGAAACGCGCTGAGATCAACGCATCCTGTTAAGGATCTTGTTGACGAGAGATCTGACGTGGATAATGGATCGGTCGGTGTTGCGACGGTTGTCATAGTTGCCAAGGGGGCACTTGGAGATAATTTCGTTGGGTAAGCATTCGTGGTTACAGTATCGTTAGCCATATCGTTGTCGTCGTCACACGTGACTCTGGGCCAGTTTAGAACTAATGCGGTAGCTCTCAATAACCGTGGTACTCCGGACAAATCTATACATGGAAGTGGCCTGGCGTTAGCCTCAACAAGGACCAAATCCGTTGGTATCGGGCAAGGTTGTTGGGGTTTTATCAGCTCGATAGCTGCAGCTCTCTGTGATTCTGGCAACACACTTATGTCAACACATTCTAGAGAAGACTCGGTGGCTGCTGTTGTAGATGTTGGAGTTGTGTTAAAATCTGGGCCCCGGCTAGTGGCGTTGTTGGCAATGTTTGTCTCGGCACAAGCCACCTTAGGCCAGTTCAGAGCTAACACAGTGGACCTAAAGAACACAGGAACTCCAGTCAAATCTATACAAGGAAGAGCCGTGGTTTTCCTGTCAGATGTACTAGATTCTGTTGGCAGAGGACAGGGTTGTAACGGTCTCAGCAGCTCTATAGCTGCCGTTCTTTGGGATTCCGGTACCGCGCTTATATCAACGCATTCAGTAACTACTGCTGAGGAGGCTGTAGCCGATAGCGAATCAGCGCTAGAATTGTTCTCGTTGCTAGCACTGTCTGTCACATCACACGCTATCCTTGGCCAGTTTAAGACCAACACAGTGGGTCTTAGGAATTTAGGAACTCCACTCAAATCTATACAAGGAAGAGCCGTTGTGTTCCTGTCAGATGTAGCAGATTCCGTTGGCAATGGACAGGGTTGTAACGGTTTCATTAACTCTATAGCTGCCGGTCTTTTTGATTCCGATAACATACTTATATCAACACAACTTAGGGTAGATCCAGGAAAAACTGGAAAAGAAGCGGTCGTAGTTGAAAAGGGAACATTATTAACACCTGTGTCACTTGTGGTTGCATTTATGTCACTGATCTGCTCAGCACACGCTACTCTGGGCCAGTTTAGAGCCAAAACAGCTGGCCTGAGGAATGTGGGAACTCCAGTCAAATCTATACAAGGGACAGTCGTGGTATTTCTGTCAGATGTAGTAGATTCCGTTGGCAATGGACAGGGTTGTAACGGTTTAATTAACTCTATAGCTGCAGGTCTTTGGGATTCCGGTAACATACTTATATCAACACACCCTGGTGAAGATTCAGCTACTGTTGTCGGAGATGCTGTTGTAGATAACGATTCTGGGCTTGAATTTGTTTCATTGCTAGCACTGTCTGTCTCATCACACGCTATCCTTGGCCAGTTTAGAGCCAACACAGTGGGTCTTAGGAACCTTGGAACTCCAGTCAAATCTATACAAGCAAGAGCCGTGGTGTTCCTGTCACTATTGGTGGAATCGGTTGGCAAAGGACAAGGTTGTAACGGTTTCATTAACTCTATAGCTGTTGACCTTTGAGATACGGGTAACATACTGATATCAACACAAGCCTGGGTGGATCCAGTAAAGACTGGAACAGAAGCGGTTGTAGTTGAAGGAGGAGGTGTACTAGTATCTGTTTCACCTGTGCTTGTATTGGTGGCACTGGAATCGTCTGGACAGGCAACTCTGGGCCAGTTGAGAGCCAACACAGTGGGTCTTAGGAATCTAGGTACTCCAGACAAGTCTATACAAGGAAGAGCCGTGGTGTTTCTGTCAGATGTAGTAGATTCCGTTGGCAATGGACAGGGTTGTAACGGTTTAATTAACTCTATAGCTGCTGCTCTTTGTGATTCCGGTAACATACTTATATCAACACAATCAGGTGAAGATTCAGCTACTGTTGTCGGAGATGCTGTAGTAGATACCGGTTCTGGGCTTGAATTTGTTTCGTTGCTAGCACTGTCTGTCTCATCACACGCTATCCTTGGCCAGTTTAGAGCCAACACAGTGGGTCTTAGGAACCTGGGAACTCCAGACAAATCTATACAAGGAAGAGCCGTGGTGTTCCTGTCAGATGTAGCAGATTCCGTTGGCAAAGGACAGGGTAGTAACGGTTTCATTAACTCTATAGCTGCAGGTCTTTGAGATTCCGGTAACATACTTATATCAACACACCCTTGAGATGCTTCGGTGGTTGCTCCTCCAGGGACTATTGATATAGCTGTAGGTGGAGTTAGGGATAGAGGAGTAGCAGTTGAATTCGGCGAATCGGTTGATACTTCCTCCGTCTCAACACATGGTTGCCTAGGACGGTTCAGTGCTAAAACGGTGGGCCTGAGGAACCTTGGGACTGCAGACAAATCTATGCAAGGAAGGGTAGTTGATGTGTTCATGCTAGTGGTGCCTGGCGGAGTCGTAAGAGGACAAGGTTGTAAAGGTTTAATCAGCTCTATAGCTGCAGTCCTTTGAGACTCTGGTAACGCGCTTATATCAACGCATCCTTCAGGAGTTGCCGTGGTCGTACTGATCGAGTCGGTGGTTGAGCTGATGGTGTTGTCTACCTCTACACACGCCTGTCTAGGGGAATTAAGAGCTAACACCGTGGCTCTCAGGAATCTGGGGATTTCCGACAAATCTATGCACGGAAGAGCTGTGGTATTTCTATTATTATCAGTCGTTGACGATTCAGTAGGGAGAGGGCAGGGTTGTTGGGGTCTAATCAGTTCAATAGCAGCGGCTCTCTGAGATTCAGGTATCATGCTTATGTCAACACATCCCAGAGAAGACCCGGTGACCATCGGAGAGGAAGTTGTCGTGATGGACGAATACAGTGGACTAACGTTTGTTGCTTCAGTTGTTCCATTATTGTTGCTGTCAGGCTCTACACAGGCCAACCTTGGCCAGTTCAAAGCCAGCACTGGAGCTCTGAGAAATTTGGGAATACCTGACAAATCTACACATGGGAGTGGCGTGGTTTGGTCGTTTGGAGTGATTGTGGAAGTATTCAATGGACAAGGAAGAAGGGGTCTAATCAGTTCTATAACTTGCGCTCTTTGCGATTCGGGAATCAGGCTGATGTCAACACATCCCTGAGGTGCTTCAGTCATAGCTGTCGAAAATGTCGTTGGCAGAGGACAAGGTTGGAGTGGCCTTATTAATTCTATCGCTTGATCTCTTTGTGATTCGGTGAGTTGGCTAATATCTACACATCCCTGAGGTGTTTCAGTCATAGTTGTCGAAAATGTCGTTGGCAGAGGACAAGGTTGGAGTGGCCTTCTGACTTCTATCGCTTGAGCTCTTTGTGATTCGGTGAGTTGGCTAATATCTACACATCCTTGAGGTGTAACAGACATAGTGGTCGAAGGTGTAGTTGGCAAAGGACAAGGAAGCAATGGTCTAATCAGTTCTATGATCTGTGCTCTTTGAGATTCTGACAACGCACTGATATCGACACAATTTGCCTGAGATGATGTCATTCCGACTGTCTGCGTGCTCGTTTTCATGGCAGCGTCTGTTGTTGCAGAGGGAAGTGTCGGTGGTTGAGTCTGGGCCGTGGCAGAAGTCGACATCCGCTCTTGCGTTGGGCCAACCGTTATTGGCTGTGTCGTTGCTTCCGAGGTGCCGTTGAGATCAGAGCAGGGATGCCTTGGCCAGTTGACCAGAAGGATGACCCTTCTAAGTGAAGGCAAGTATCTCGTTAGGTCAATACACGGGAGAGGAGTCGTGGTGTTGGGTACCGATCCAGGCGTAGTCGTTGTTGTCTCCAGTGTTTCTGGCTCCGAAGTATCATTTCGTGTCGATGTCGTTGTGGTCTCCTGGGCGCCATCGTCCGAACAAGGCTGGCGGGGCCAATTGAGGGCCAAGATGATCGGCCTTATCGCTCGTGGGTGGAGGCTGAGGTTGATGCACGGGAGGGTCGTGTTGATGGGTGATTGGCTGGTTGGTGTGGGAGGAGTCGTCGTGGTGGTTTCCTGATTTGGCCACAGTGTGAAGGATACTGTGGTGTTGCACGCTTTCCGTGGGAAGTAGATGAGGAGGATGGCCGCTCGTAACCCAGGAGGATACTGCGACACGTCGATACACGGAAGGGGTGAAGACGTGGTATTCTGTCCTTCCGGTGAGGTGAATGCGTTACTCGAATCAGTAGTGAGGTCGCTTCTTGCGAACTGTGTGGATTGCGTCGTGGAGGGGTTGGGGGTACACGCCACCCTGGGCCAGAAGTGGAGGAGGATCAGCGATCTGCGGATGGGATCAGTGATTTCTCTCATGTCGAGGCAGTCGGATGAATCCACGGTGTCAGATGTAGCCTGTTGGTTTGGGGACTCAGTAGTGACTACGTCTGGTTCGGGGCAAGCTCGTCTCGGCCAGTTAAGCGTGATGATCGCGAGTCTGAGCACCGGGTCAGTCACACCGCTGACATCGATACACTGGGAAGAAGAACCTGTTTGGGTAGATGCGTCCGTCGTTAGCTCATCGACTGGACCCTCGGTAGTCATCGGATTTGTCTCCTCTTGACACGCTTCTCGGGGACTGTTAAGCTGAAGAATGGCCACCCGTATGATAGGATTGGTGATCGCACTGAGGTCTAGGCAGGGCAAAGAGGGGATGGACGGCTCCCCGGTGGTGGTCATGGCCAAGGCCATCGGCGTGGTGGTCGGAGGACTGGAATCACCGACAGTCGTACTATCAAGACAGGGTTTTCTCTTCCAGTTCAGGGCTAGTATAGCTGAACGCAAGATTGGATCGGAAATACCACTGAGATCAAGACCTGGTAGCTGGGTGGTTTCTGTGATAGGGAGCGCCGTGGTGGTTTCCAATAGTTGCAATGGTGATGTAGATTCTTGAGGCTTCGCAACTGTAGAGACGGTGGCAGTTTCGTTTTCAGGGCACGCTTTCTTGGGCCAGTTCAGGGTTAGGAGAGCTGTGCGCACAATAGGGTTGGAAACGCCACTGAGATCTAGGCAAGGTAATGGAGTAACTTCTGAATTCGGAGACATAGTTGTCGTTTCTAATGTTTCTTGAGGCGTCGCTAATGTAGTGGCGGAGGAGGTTTCGTTCTCAGGGCACGCTTTCTTGGGCCAGTTCAGGGTTAGGAGAGCTGTGCGTACAATAGGGTTGGAAATGCCACTGAGATCTAGACAAGGTAATGGTGTAACTTCTGAATTTGGAGACGTAGTTATAGTTTCTGGCGATTCTACTGGGGACGTGGTTTCTTGAGCCGTTGCTAATGTAGTGGCTTCGGAGGTTTCGTTTTCAGGGCACTCTTTCTTGGGCCAGTTCAGGGTTAGGAGAGCTGCGCGCACAATAGGGTTGGAAACGCCACTGAGATCTAGACAAGGTAACTGGCTTGTGCTTCCAATGGGGAAGGAAGTCGTGGCTATGTCTGTTGATGACGGCACTGTCGTTTGGGACGACGTGACACTTTCTGGACAAGCTTTTCTGGGTCTGTTCAACGTCAAGACGGCAGCTCGGACGAGAGGGTTTCTTATACCACTTACGTCGATACACGGCAACTCTGACGGGCTGGCACCGGAAGTGGACGCTATTGTTGTTGTCACCAGCGTGGCGGCAGATACCTCCGGACAGGCTTGTCTCGGCCAGTTGAGTTGTAGAAGGGCGAGACGCGCCAGTGGGTTTCTGATCCCGCTCAAGTCAATGCAAGGCAAAGATGATGATGGCGCAGATGTACTCATCGCGGAATTTCCAAAACTTTCCGAAGTGGTCAGGGAAGATACCCCATTGATCCCGGAACCTCCGTTGCTATTAGAGCCACTGTTGCTGTTTGAGCCACCGTTGTTGTTGTTGTTAGCGCCACCGTTGTTACTAGAGCCACCATTGTTGTTGGAGCCACCGTTGTTGCCGCCATTGTTGCCATTGCCACGACCACCACCGATGTTGATGTCAGAAAGGCATGGGCGCCTTTTCCAAATGGGAACCCAGCACTCAATGCGAGGAAACGCCGCGATTTTCATAGCGTTCCGGATGATTGGGTTGCAGATATCGCTTAAGTCTATGCAAGGCAAAGAGGGCCTCCGTGTTGCCCTTGGTGGTGCGGTTGAAAATGCGTTGTCTTCAATGGTAGGAAGAGGAGGCTTTCGTGTTAATATGGGCCTACGAGTTGTATCGATATTGGGTCTGGGTGTGAATATGGGCCTACGAGTCGTATCGATATTGGGTCTGGGTGTGAATATGGGCCTACGAGTCGTATCGATATTGGGTCTGGGTGTGAATCCTGCCCCAGAACCGCCAGCTCCGTTCCCAACGCCGCCGCTGTCAACGCCGCTACCCGAGTTCTGATTTGCTCCTCGAGTCGTGGATTCGACGGGATTCGAAGGGCTTCCACCGCCGGACGGAGCAGGGGCCTGCTGGTCCTTCTGTGTCACTGATCCATTGTTTCCTTGGTTGGGACGTTCTGTAAGAAGGACTACGTCCACACCGCCAGATGTCCCGAATTCCTGGCCCCCGTAATTAGGACTTCTGGTGGGCGACCCCCCAGCGTTGTCGCCTTGGTTTTGACTGCCTCCCGAACTCTGACCCGGGGTTCCTGCAGATCCGGGTGTCTCGATCTGAGATGGCGGTGCTCCTGGATTTTCCCCAGCTGCTCCTCCTCCTCCTCCTCCTCCTCCTCCCACTCCAACCCCTCCCCCTACTCCTCCTGAGCCATTGCCGCTCGGGTCGGTTCTTTTCGTAGTCGTGGTCTTGGTCACCGGTCTAAGTGTCCGGTAGTTGTTGCGATTGGGGCGATTTCGGTCTGTGGGTGAAATGACATCATATAAACATTCGGTTCAATCCTAACCGATTCCATCGTGTAAGAGTTTATCAGCAAGTGATTACATTAGAACAACCTATTAATTAATGAAAAGGAAAAGGCAGTGTGGAGTGCTCATGTTGTTTTGAGCCAAATTAGTAAGGGGTGAGTATATCTTGTATTCTTGTTAGAAATTAAGAGAGACAATTCATTAGCGATAGGGTCCTAAAGCTTGATCTCTCGTCTAGCATTAGTACCACAGCGTTGCTACCTGTGTGTAGTCATTAGAATGGAACCTTATTATTTTAATTTCACACTTTTAAGTGGGTTTGAGTTGCATGCACAATGAGAAATAAGGCCTTCAAACTATCCCTCTCTCTCTCTCTCTCTCTCTCTCTCTCTCTCTCTCTCTCTCTCTCTCTCTCTCTCTCTCTCTCTCTCT
>JBBPCV010015783.1:0-10213 GCA_037974505.1 Plocamopherus tilesii
CCTATTGTGTTACACGCTCTTGTGAGTGAGGGCCTAATTGACGGGGCGATGATGGAGGCCGCGGATGTTATCGGACATATTATGTTCAATCAGACACAATTACGACTACTCAAATTTACTCTGTAATCTGGATTACTGATTGGGGCAGGAGGTTGAGGTTATCATTCTGTTAAAGATCACTTTCAACGTTGTTTTCTGTGTGTTAATTGTCTATGATGAATAAAAATATTAGAAATAGAAATTCAACCAAATCATCATATAATATCGCATGGCTTGAAAGAATGGCTGAATGAAAATTCCAGCAAGTAGGTCCTGCACTTCACCACAAACGTGATGCGCCAGTGAAAAGACGTCACATGACAGGGTGTTGCGAATAATACTTTTCTATTCGGCACAGGGTGTTGTAAATTTTTATATATAAATCACTCTGATAGAAAAAATACAAAAAGTGCAGGCAGATTCACAATTAATCTACTCAACCTCTAAAAACTAGATTTCAACTAGTCTATTCATTATATATATATATATAAAAATAAAATAATTAGATCTAGATCTAGCCCTATAGAGAACACAAATTACCTCAAAGAACAAAGAGCTAGAAATAAGGTAACCATTCTTTTCAAGGCAAGCAATGCAGCATTACCACTTAGTTTGAGTATATATATATATACTGTGATATATTTTTTGAGTGACTTAGAATGTTCATATATATATATCTGCTCCTTCAAAAAAATATGCCTGCAGACCAAGAGATTGCATGCTTTTCCTTGTAAGTATGTTTAAGTAGGCGCAACTTGAATTCTTTTGGACATAACCATGAGGACATAATTTTTTTAATTCAACAGACACAAATTATTTTAATAGTTTCCAAAAGGTTTTATTGTAAAATATAAATTTGAAGAACAAATAAAATGCTGAGAGCTTATTAAAAAAGAATTTCTGCATATTATTTAAATGTCTTAATATGTCATCATAGTTATGTACGAAAGAAGTTGACAACTCTCCGTTTCCACAATTAAATTTCTAGTTTGTAAATTATCACAAATGAAGAGTCAGAAGATTGAATCAAACTCATAACACATGCTTATAATAAAAATAATTGAATTTTATTTATAATATTATACAAGTATTTACCGAAAAATATCAAACAATTATTATATATAAAGAACTAGATGTATTGCCCGGGCTTGTTCTTTATAATGAGAAAAACAGTACAATTTTAGATCAAGGGAGACCCACAACATTCAAAACAATCAATTAGCATTACAGTGCTAGGAAGAAATTTAGTGCAAAGTACATTATAAAAATGTCTGGATTTATGTCTTGACCCTTATCTAGCTCTGTATTTAGAGATGTAATGATGTTTTGGGTTGGGTTTTTTTTTAATCATTATCTCAAAGCTCAGTGCTATGTCAAGTTTGTACTGTACTATCCCAATTAGCTGCACCAAGTGCCTAGAGAAGAATAGGCCTTAGGAGTGAAATCAAAGGGATTTGATCTCCACTGAACAGGGTGTGCAAGCTGATTTTATTTGAACGCTGCCAAAGTTTCACTTTTTAACAAACCTTAACTAACATTAGTTCTGCGATGTGTATCCCTCACAATATTTAAAAGCAATGACCTACTCTCATTGCCGTGGGATGCTATGTGGTTTCTAACATGTATTCTTATATTTCAGATCGATAGCCGGGGAGAATCAATAGATAAGAAAATTGGACGTCTTGATGCAGAACTTAAAAAATACAAAGATCAAATGAAGAAAATGAGAGATGGTCCAGCAAAGGTATGTTAAGTGTCTGTCTTTATATGGAAAT
Source organism: Plocamopherus tilesii (assembly GCA_037974505.1). NCBI lineage: Eukaryota > Metazoa > Mollusca > Gastropoda > Nudibranchia > Polyceridae > Plocamopherus > Plocamopherus tilesii. The sequence goes on from JBBPCV010015783.1 coordinate 1,815, forward strand.
TCGATATCATGATAATCATGAGCTCTCAAGTCTTATTCATGAGTTTTCAAGTCTTATTCATAAAACAGGCAAATAAGACATATCATGTTAGCCTTAAGAGTAAAAATCAGAGAAATAAAACATATACCTTCATAAAAAATAATAATAACAATGGACGGTGTATGGAATCATGAAAAAAGAATATTTGAAAAAGCTCTTTCTTGCAATATTTATCAGAAATGGATTCGAAATGAAGGGCTTTATCATCTGCTGGTAGTCATATATATAATGTTATATATACAGCAGGGTAATTTTGTTTTTACCTCTCTTTCATTTCCTGTTTTCAGAATACTGTCAAGCAAAAGGCCATGCGAGTCCTTAAACAGAAGCGAACGTAAGCTCATTTAGTGTCAATATAGTAATAATTTAGACAAACTAAACAGTATGTCGTTGCAATACATTATCAACTTCTGAATGACAGTCCTGATATGTGATATATGTGGAGAAATGAATCATGATTGAGACTCGTGTATGTAAGTTTCACAGAGAAAACATCTTTCCCTTCTTTGTTTCTTGTAAAAGAAATAACAGAACTATGGTGTGTTGATTCAAGTGTGCAGTTACAGGACATACATTAAAATTTGTCATTTGTTTTGTTTCTTAACACAGGTATGAAAACCAGCGAGATCAACTTAGCCAGCAATCTTTCAATCTAGAACAGCAAAATTTTGCTGTGCAGTCTCTGAAAGATACCAAAACCACAGTAAGTAGGATTGCAATTTCTATTTAGGCTGATTGATTATATTTTACAAGATTATATTTTACAATTATCTTTGAGTGGATCTAATGTTTATCTTTTTAATGTCTATTGTCCACCTTTTATCGTCCATTATTCATTTTAAGTTGTTTATGGTTTGTTTGTTTTTTCATATCATTTTGCAGATACTGATTTATAACAGTCCATCAGTTATATTGCAATAATTAGGTATAAAAATATTGAGTATTCTTTACAATTACAAAATATGTTGGACAAGTGAACATTATTATTATTATTATTATTATTATTTTTATTATTAAGTTATTATTATTATTATTGTAATTGTTATATAATTGTTATTTAGTGTACTATATTTTTATGTGAAAATACAATTCAATATTATTTTATCTTTTGGTTTCAATATTTTGCAGCTATTCTGTTTTCAAGTGTGTTTCTTTTCTCACATGATCTCTTTTTCTTTCATCCAGGTAGATGCTATGAAATTGGGAGTGAAAGATTTTAAGAAAGCATATAAGCAAGTCAACATTGATCAAATTGAGGTGAGTTATTGTTATGATCATATGTATCTTGAGAGATAGCATACAATATAAATTGAATTTATCAAACAAATATATTTTGGTACATTTTTACCTCACGTTTAACCCTTTCAGTACCAATCGACGATATATTGTCTCGAGCACGATTAAAATTCTTGACAGCCACAAGCTCATATTAGGCACGAACCTAATTTAACTCTTTCTTGACAGCCACAAGCTCATATTTGGCACGCACCTGATTTAACTCTTTAACTACAATTTGCCCAAAAATCGGGCACGGGCACGTTAGTGCTCATCCCAATATATGGGCAAAATATAGTCAAAGAGTTGAATCATGTTCATACCAATGTATTGACTTATGGCGGTGAAAAGAAAGCTTTTTCAAACCTTAAATGACATAAGTTTTTAATCAATGTAAAAAGTACAAGATTCTTTATACAGAATGTTCGGGAGGGAAAGGATCACAACATCAACTTAAATCTCTTGTGGTGAGACTTAAATTACAAGATAAGAGTAAAATAAGTCCACTCTAACAATTACTTGTGTGCATTATACTTAAATTGATCATTCACTTCTTCAGTCTCAGATTATTAGAGGCAATGGACATAGCTCAATACACTTTGTACAAAACTTTTGTTCCTGATCCAGAACATGCAAGATGACCTGGAAGACTTGATGGAACAGACAAACGAAATTCAAGAGGTCATGGGTCGCAGCTATGGAATGCCAGAAATCGATGATGATGAGCTTGAAGCTGAGCTTGATGCCTTGGGAGATGAATTTGGTCTTGATGAAGATTCTTCTTACTTGGACGATGCCGTCGCTGCACCCTCAGCACCCACAAGTGAACCAGGGGCTGACTCTATGGCTGTAAGTCTCAGTTTATGTGATCTGAACAGCATGTATCATGTATTAAATCTAGTTATGGATATGATGCAATATCTACATATTTACACTTATTGCAATAATTTGTGTCCTATCTGTCACACCTGAAGTTGACTTACTTGACTTAGAACCTTCATCTGATCTCGCAGCTTCGGCAGTTTTCCTTTTCCTTGTTGTAAATGTTGTCCAATTTTGTCTGTTTTCTGCGCTGTCTCTCAGATTTTCTAAAACTTTCCTTGATGTTTGTTGGATTGCGTTGTTGTTAAGTCTCTTCAGTTCGTTGTTTACTGTTACTGGGAGTATTGTTGATGGTCTTCCTTTTGGTCTTTTGATGTTATCCTTAAAATAAAAGGTCATTGCTTTTTTTAAGGGAATTTCAGGGTTACACCTCAAAATGTGTCCAAAAAAGCTCCCTCTAGCTTGTAAGATTTGAATGGAAAGGGGTGTTTCTTTACATTTTTTTATACAGTGAGTTGTTCATTATTTTTGTATGGTAGAATATGCCTAAAACTCTTTGTAGCTGTTTCCTATGGAATGCATCTAATTTGTCTTCTTCTGCCCATGTGCCACAATTGTAGAGCAGATTCAATTTCACCAAAGAATTGTACAGTTTTAATCTTGTTTTCTGTTTTGTTTTGTCAGTTCTTTTCCAAATGTTAGTAAGTTTGTTTCATGCTAAATTTGACAGATATTTGTGATGTTCAATGTCATCTTTGTTTCCAAGCAATGAGCCTACTTTCTTGGATGTTTTCGAGTCTTCTGTATCTTTCTTCAATGTTGTGAATTCAGTTTTGGTAACATTTCCAAGGATGACTAATGGTAATATTGCTTATAGTCAATATCATTTCATCGTCAGCCTCTGATATTAATTGAGTTCCCCCGTAATCGGAAACTTACATATATGGGTAGAATCCAGGAAAGTGGTGTCATTTGTCATTTAAATTGATGTCATGATCGATGTTTTAGACCCTGGTTGATAAGTAAGATGTTTTTTATGACAATATAAATTTTGAATGGTCTCTAAGGAGCAACATTTTTTTTTTTTTAAGCTCTTTGAATGCAACATCCTCTCCATGCTAAACTCATTGCATTCAAGATCTATGATATTTGAAGGACCAGATCTAATGACTACTGCCATTAATTGGCGAAATGGCCCACCGTTTAATTTTTGACAATGAAAAATGGAACAGTTTTTTTAAATTTATAGTGCTGAGGATCAGGCTTATTATCCTTAAGATAAAATAAGATGAGAAATCATTTTCAGTTTTTTGCCCCAATTTCTGAAAGAAGTTACCTTGACCTCTAGGAGAAATCAAATCCCACATGTTTAAAATTCAAGAAGAATTTAAAGATGCATTTGTTTACTTACTGAATTTCTTAACCTTTCCCCTTATTTCCCGATTATGCATATTGTTTCTACATCAATATACTACTACTTGCCTAGTACATCAACCTGTGTTGCATATTGGTATGAATCTGTCTGAAATGCTTAATTATTTTAATCCATTCACATACTTAATATATGCTCTGTGCTCTCTTTTCCCATCTTAATTAGTTTTTATCAAGATATGTATACAATCTGGTTTATTTCTTTAATAAAAGAACTCAGTGCCTGGGTTCCTGGGGTTGAGAGCCATAATATAAACTCTATTAATTATTGCATGTCACTATTTTATGCTGCGTGGAAATGAGTTTTGTGTAATTATATGGAAGAATCAGTGTTAAATAATTTCTACGTTCAAGATGCCATGAAGACCAACTGGAAATGTAAGAAAAAGGAAAATGTAATTGTAATGTTGTGTTCACATAATGCCATCGAAGGGCCTAGCAAAGACAATTGTCCAAGTGACCATGGAAGGAAGTGTCAAAGACAGGGGAAGAAAATGATGTGATGAATCAAAGAATGGACAAGAAAATAAATATTGCCAAAAAAAAACCCTCCACACCACTGTGACATTTAGAGAGGACTGGCTCTTTGGCTTCTTTGGCTCTTCAATGCCTAGGCTGCTGATTCCCTAAGTTAGGCCTGACAATAACGGACACATTTAGACACCTTTCTTAATGAATGAAGATGGGCTATAGTTATTTCTTAACCAGTTATTTAAAAACTTCATGTACATATCTGAACTGTTAAATTGCAATATGTCCATAATGGGTAAATTGTAAAGTGTACACTTTCTTCCCCTTTTGTTTTCTACAGGGTGATGTTCCAGTGGATGAATTTGGTTTACCACAGATTCCTCAGTCAGCAAAATGATTCTCTCTGGTTCACCTGATCATAATCTTTTCCCGTCTTCATCCATGCTGTATTTTATGATCCTATTTGGTTTTTTAGTTGGGTCTTTTTTTTTTTAATTCTATATTTCCTCTTTATTTTGGATTGTAATAATATATGTATTTTATTTTATTTATTCATGGGAAGAACTTTCTAAGGTGAGAAATGTAAGAAGTCATCCTCTCCTACAGTACATATATTTTGTGCTTTAAGCATCAAACTTCTGTCCACCTCTTTTTTTTTTTTTTTCTTTAAGCAATTATTGAAAATGCTCTTTTTCCGATTTTGTGCATTTTCATCCTAAATGTTTTCACCATGTTGTTTACCACAAGGAAGTTTAGTAGCCCTATTCATCCTATAAAAATAAAAGATTAATGATGTAAATTTAAATGACACATCAAATTGAAATAATGAAACTTAATACAAAGAAGCAACAACAAAAATTATGAAATTGGGTGAGAATTTCAAAACTTTATAAGTACAGAAAAAAAGAAGTGGACTGAGAAAAAATGAACCGTCCCCTGTCTATCTCTAAGGTGCTATGGTTTGGATCTGCCAGCATTTTTTTCCTGGAAATTAATGCACAAGTCATAGGACAATGTACTCAGAGTACTGTACCAAAATTTATAGGCCCACTGGGAAACACTAGTAAATAATAACAGAATCCCTTATCATCATGGATATATTTTAAGATGTAAAAATAATTCTCTTTATACTGGCACGTGTGGTATTTTTTTTTTTTTTTTTCAAATGATAAAAAAAAACTATGTATGAGAGACAATGAGAGAGAATGAGTGATTGCATTGTCAAACTCTAATATATAAATATGTGACAAATTGAATTAAAGTGTTAACCAATGTGATATACATTTAGTACATTTTTAATACATAGCTTAACACTCTTGCTGCAGATCAAAAGATCATACCGAATTTGGTGGATGTAGCACAACTAAATATTTGATTTACCTGTTTTTTGAGAGCTTTTTTTGGCTCGACATGTTTGCCTTGATTTGTTATTGTTGTTGTGAATATATGTGTGCACATTGTAGTATAGTTGACGCCACCAATAAGCACATTGCTTAGGGTTAGGCTGAAGCATGTTTATTGTTGAAGCATGCTTGAGGCCGAAATTAAAACAAAAACAAAACATTGTTTCCCTTCCATGCAGCACGTTATAACTCAGAAATAAACATTATAGCAACTAGACCTGTTTGTGTATGTGTGTTTGTACACACTATGTGTGTTCATGTTTGATGTATTCAAGTGTGATGCTGAGATGACGTAAAAATTCATCTCAGTACGATTCTTATACTGTAGACTACTAGTATGCTAGGGCCAGCTGGGGTATGGTAACCAAGACCAAGATTCTGCTGCATTTATTTTTGAATTAGTAAATGTCATCTAGGCATCAGAGTAGTGTTGGTAGAACATGGGAAGTTTAGATAGGTTGTTGGGGATTCCAAACAGTGTTTTACACTTTCCCTTTAGCTAAAAGCTTCACCCACTAATGACAATACAAAATGTGTAGACCAATCAACATGTCCCGGGCTTGAGCAGTTTTATTAAGCAACCCAGCGTTGACAGCATTGGCTTGGATCTAGGACCTGTCACTATCACTATGACCAGTTGAAAACACTAGTCCTTCACAATATTTTTTAACCTAAACAGCTGGGTCTAGACCTGTTCGATGTGCCAGATGGCATTTCATGGCTCATGAGCACACACTCGGACACCGACACCCAAGCATACACTATCTGTCGTACAGTTTCTGAAATACATGTAATTAGATTTTATTGGTGTTGTCATATCATGTACATGTACAAATGCCACCATTTTCTGGTCGGAGGCTGAGACATTGTAATTTTATGTAATTTTAATGCATTATATAAGATCATGAATTTAAGATGGAGCTAGCTTGAGGCAGGAGTGACTGTGCTTAAAGGAATGTAGTTTATTTAACACGGGATAGGTAAGAGTAAGATTGCGTGCTTGAAGCCGGGGGATGTTTTGAGTTTTTTTAGTTTGAGTGCTTATTGGCGGTGTCAACTGTGCTAGTGCTAGTCTTAAAATGGTTGGATCCATGAGTCATTTGAGATTTTACCAAATTTTAGGAGAAGTGCTAGTTTTTTTATGTTTTTTCTTGTTGAAAGTGAAATTAAAGAATACATGGCTGTTTTGAAAAAATGCCTCCTTGTCAGTTCATTGTCATGTCTGAAATACATATATGTGAACGAGAGATTATATATGTGTATATATATATACATGTATATACTTTTTTTTTTTTTTGAATGAAACCACGAGTACTAGTACTACATACCTGCCATAGGCCACATCTATTTTTTGTATTATTTTTTTTTATAGCAGAGCATTGTATAATAAGGCTGCTGGTTACAGTAAATTATAGCTTTTTCCTTCTGATGTTTTGTTTTTAATATATTTATATAAAGCCAGGAGAGGCTTTTTTAAATTGACCTTTGAAAAAGTATAAACAGAATGGTTTTGTTTTGGGTTTTTGTTTTCAATTACTTTAGCACCAATTCACTGCTAATGAGTTGAAGCAACGCATGATTTTGATGACTCAGTTGAAAGTGATTGAAATTTAGATCTAGATCCAATGAAATCCATTTTGCAGGTGGTGATTAATTACTGAAGTGAGAAGCTTGGCTCAAGATAGAGAAGCCTGGAAAAAGAGTGATGGACATAATGAAGAATTAGCATTAGCACACACAGTTTAGGGCGAGCATCTATAGGACTGTGAAGCTTATCATCATTATTAATATTAATTAATTACATAATAAAAACTTCACTTATATATATTCGGATTCTTCAAACTAACTGCATTGTCCTGAATATTTTCCTTTATTTTCACTATATTTTTTTCACGCATCAGTCAACCGTATTCATGGATTCGTCAAACTTTCTACCTGCTGCTCAAGCTGTGCAAGTAATTTATCCCCATCTTGGTAGTGTGAAAAGCCCACAAACCTGTGATTGTGATTAAAAATAGCCCACACCATGCTGACATAAGGTTAAGGATTTCTACATAATTGTGCTTATTGGATTATTGCGCATTGTGCTTAGTGTTCAATCTAATAAGAAATCTATAACACAATTTTAATATGTAGTTGGGTAAAGGTTGTGTGAAAAGGCGGCAGTAGTAATACTAATACTAGGCCTACTACATTTACTGGTAGCATCCGAACAACACACCCCTGGCCTATCATAGACTATCCATGCCTTGAAGTCATCATCACACTGGTCTTAGGTAACCGGCATCTTAAAATATATATCTACAATAGTACTAGCACTTTACATAGTGTAGGCCTAGTTGTAGTCCATTCTTTGAATCCTCATTTACTCAATACCAGTAGCTTGACAGGAAAATGGCACAGTGAAGAAAATTAACTGCTCTTACTTTTGAAACTCAAAAACAAACAAAATTAAAAAAAAAACAAAGAAAAGAATCCTCGCTGAAGAAGATAGAGGGACATGACTTCAATATTAAATTGCCCTATTATTATTATATTACTATATACGATAACTAAACAAAAGGATTCCCCTATCACCCAGTGCTTTCACTTATTGTTTGAGTCATGGATTCCTCGAACTATTTCTGTTGCCCCAACAAGTTCAACAAATACGTTTTGCATTGTGTGTATTTAGTTATAATTTAAAAAAAAATGTTTTCTAGTTTTTCCTCTCTATTCTTCAGGAATAATGACTGATGAATAGCGTTTGTATCAAAACTTGATAATTTTGCTCTTTGTTCAGTCTATAAATTAATATACTTGTGAATTCTTAAAAATGCTATTAAACATTTTGACTTTGACATAGTTGCTTACCTTGAGTTTGTAATGCAGGATGGGCCTACTATGTGGCTGGCTATCAGTAAAAAAAGGGTTAGATACACATGATTGAACATTGCTGTATCAAAATGTGAGAACCTT
>JBBPCV010016005.1:0-10212 GCA_037974505.1 Plocamopherus tilesii
AGTGTAAAGTATTTATGTTAATAGAGCATCAGACGTTACTGTTTTTCAGTTGTTTTTCCTTTTTTATTTAGGGATTCCAAGGCAAGGCTGGGCCTCCTGGGCCTCCTGGAGTTGTTGGACCGCAGGTAAACTTTATTTATCTTTTAAATAAAGGGAATTGTTAGTTAAAATTACAAAGATAAAACTACATTCCATCTTAACTTACAGTAAACATATAAGATAAACTTATTTTTAGCAGATCAGAATGATTTTGAGTTAAACCTTCACAACTTTACTACACCTAGATTGTTTTGTTAACAATAAAACATTTTACTTTTTTGAATGCATGGCATTTAACATTCACATGATGCGAACACCTAGTTTTAGAGTGAGCACAACAAGAGTATGTTGGTTCAAGTCCAAGAGAATGCATTCATTGAGGCAACATAACTTAAAATTCATAACCAATCTGCCTTATCCTTATCAAGATTTTGTTTAATCTTAATAAGAATCATAACCAATCATCATAACCAATCTGCTTTATCCTTATTAAGATTATGTTTAATCATAATATTTTTAAGGAGATTCCTCTTCCTCTGTTGTGAATATAGACATAATTTAAGTCAAGAGTTCAAACATTGTACATAAAGATTTTTTTGACATAATATATTGGTACTCATCGATATTTACAGTATGAAAACACAAGATAATGTAAATTATAAAAATAATATGAGTATGAGCACCAAAAAATTTCAATTTGTCTTTCCAGGTATGACCAACTTACTCATTAATTTTCATCAAATGATTTGCAAAGAGCTTCCAAACCACCAAGTCATCTTTGCAATGGTTAAAATCAAGATAATTGAACAAAACTTCTACTGCATCTGGACTAGTTTCCTCTGTATAGAAAGAGATAGACTGTTTTAGTGTTCTTATTCAATAATGAATAAATAATGGGAAGGGAAAAAAACCCCCAAAACATTACTATCTTTTATCAAAGTAAAACATATAAATGGAAATCAAAAGTAAATAATAAGTAGAAACTATCTTCCAGAGAAAAGAAAAATAGTATCAGCATTTGGGAGTTGTTTAAAGTTTCAGGTCAGCTTCTGGGGAATAAATAATAATACAGTCTAACCTCTACAACACCAACTCTGGGACAAAAAAAAAAAAAAAGGGTGGTGTTGTAATAAGAGAGGAACAATGGTGTCATTACAGACTGGGTCTAGATCTATAACATGGTGGGGAAAAAAAAAAAAAGTAAATCAAGACCAGGGATTTGACTGACTGATAGTTGACAGTGACAGTCTCAGATTTTTCTGCATCTGATGTTGAGAAAATGCATTGGAACTTGGTTATAATGAGAATCCCAATAAAAAATATTCAATTATTTCCAAACTCTTACTATTATGGATTTCCAAGGGAAACAATCAAATTATCACAATATGACTTGAATTTATATATATATACGTACTGTGCAAAATCGGGTTTATCTCAGGATTTGCAACAAATCAAAACCAAAGAAAAATGTAACAATTTAAGCTTTGAAAAGTAAACAGCAAGTAGAATTCGATCCAGATTCAAATATGAAGAAGGAAATGAGATTCAAGTTCATTCACAATTCTAGGCCAATGAATATGTCTGTAAGATTATCATAGGTCCAAGCCTCGTGGGCCTTAAGTAAAAAGTTAGAGTTTGTTGGCTGTGTCATTGCGCCAGAGTCCATTGACATCACAATGCTTTGGCTAGTGGCAAAGTACTGCCTATCTACATTGTATTGAATACATACATACATTATTAAAATCATAAAGATATAAAAAAAGAAAAAAAAAAGAGCACCCAGCAAAACTCACCGATTGTATTGAATAAAGTGATAGCCAAAGGATGGCTTGGATCTAATTTAATCAGGTCCTGAGAAAATATAAAACTTCATAATTAACATCAAAAGCAGCCAACAAAAAACAAGGGTATCAATACAAATTTTAAAATGTGTTGCTTAACATTGAAGACTGAAAAGGGACACTGTTAAGGAAAAATTATTGCTCTACATGAACACAGGAATAGCACTCAACTTCAACCCTTTAAAGGGACAGGGAGGGGCCTACATACATGCATTTTTTGTCCTGGAATTTCCCCAGAAACAATTGGATTATTTTGATTCATTAAGTAAAACAATTGAATTGTTTGATTGATTAAAAACTGTATAAAACAAAAACAAAGACATCAGCCAAGAGCATGAATATAATATTAAAATTCACCAATAATTTTAGTATTACAGAGTGCATTCAGTCCAATAAAAGGAGTAGCTTGCTCCATTTGCTGACATAATTCATGTCAGGGTAAGCAATGTGGTGTGGTATTGATACAAATAATACTCTATATTCATCCAACTAACATCTCGGCAGAAAAATGCCAGCAATCAGCTGTCAATTTACATGCACTCTTTATCATATATCTACTTTAAAATCTGCTCTGCTCACCAGTCCTAGTGTTAAACAAATGGACTCATTTTTAAATGACAGGAAAGTATATAACTATTATACTTGTATAATAACAACCCCTCCTTCAAAAAGTAAGCATAAACAAATCATTGCTTTAAGAAGGAATACATTTAATAATTATGATATAGTTTTTATTCAAAATTACGATAATGAAGTCTTTTGTCACAAAATTACAGCATGGGCATTACCTGAAGACATTGTAATTGCAAATTCCGATCTCCCCCATATCTTTTCTCAAATTCATAAAGATTTTGATGACCTCTGGGATTGTTTGGATTTTTTTCTCTATAGGACTTCAGCACAGCCCTCACCTCATCATATTTTTCATAATATTCATGAATCTGAAACAAGGAATTAATAAAAAATGTCTTTTTGCTCTTTGAGTGTTAAAAAATAAATACATTGTCATGTATTGGCCAGTGTCACACATATCATTTCAACCCCCCTACAATCCTATATAGGCTTTGTAGCCCATACTCTGTGTGATAATAGTTTTACTCACATTCATTAGTGTCATGCAACAGACGGGTGGACACTGATTTATATTGCAGCCTATTAGATCTGCAATCAACAGGTAGGCCTACACAAAGCCTAAATTATGTAGCATAGCAGCATATGTACAAGTTAATGTTATTGTAATTTATTAAATTTTATGTTCAGTATCAGCAGTAAGTAGTAAATGGCTTCGCTGTCACTGAAGGACGCTTGCCCTAAACGGTGATTGTCTTACTTATGCAGAGTTCGATGTTTAACATTTTTGAGCATTGGAGATATTTCAATTTCAGTTTTCATTCTACTTTCTCAAATTATTCTTCTCACCTACCTCGACTATTTTGAATATAAAGACGTCCCAAACTCCTGGACAATCTTTCACAGTCATAAGGTATTCCACAGCATTGTCTGCAATAGTTTCCAGTGATTTCCTATGATGTTCCCCTGACTTTTGCGGTGTCAGCATATCTGATGAAAATGTCCAAACAAAAGCACTTGTTCCTTTAACACTTTTTCTTATTGTTGTATGTATACTTTTGATCAAATTCTTAAGTAAATTTACAACAAGGAACAGAAAATGCACATATTGATCTTTACTTGCTGTGAATTATGAAATTTTTACCACCCGAGAAAATATCATGATATTTGTATTTAAACAACCAAAAGTCAAAACAGGAGCATTTATTTTACATATAAACAGGAGTAGAAGTTAATGTTCATTTACCAATGTCATTGTCATCATCAGAACTAACATCTGCAATTGCCGTTTTCCATTCAAGGAATAAAACCAAACCCTGATAGGCAAAGAAAAGTAAATGAGCCTCTTTTCTCCGCTCATTTGACAGCACATTTTGACTATTCTTATCAGATTTCTTCAGAACCTGAGGATAGGATTCAGAAAATGTGTAAAAAGTCTTATTTAGCATTTATAACAGTATAACATCACAATGCAATGTATATAATAGATACTAAAAGGGGAAATTGATATTTGATATCAATACCATGCTATTCATTAAAACAAGACCTACCACTACCATTCCAACTGCAATTTCTTGTTGTTATTCCCCAGATCAAGGGGAAATTACAAAATACTCAAACCATTCCATAGTGTGGGGTAACAATATTATTGCAAGATGGAATATCTTAATCTCAATCTCAATGATGACATAGCTCAGCATTTGATCTTCTCTTCACATCTGCAGCTTCCATAGTTGAAAACTTAGTTTATAAATTAACATTCATGGGCAATTCATTTTTCTTTTCTACTCTGTGCTGAAATTGAATTTATTTTACTTAAAGTGTAGATGGTGGTTAAAGAAGGTCACTGAGGTAGCTCTGACTGATATTTAGATTGCTAACAGAATTTGCAATTGATGGATGATATACATGATAGAAACAGCAATAAAGGGTGTGACAATGTCATGTAGCTAAAAACAAGAAGGCTCCTATATGCAGATCCTGGCCTATATTTGACCAGCATGTTTTGTGTATGATTGGGATTTACGACTACTGTATGGATGTGTGGTTGCATGCAATGCTAGACCTAAGATATTGCAAGTGTATACATCTGCTGTAGGCTGCAGTCATCATAAAGCTTTTTTTGACCAGTATAGAACAAATCTTGTAGAGGTGTACCAACAGTCAGAAACCAAAGGATTTCTCACAAATAGTACAGTGTATTGTTACTGTAGCATTCATTAGGAAATATGAAACGAAAAAATTGGGGACTAATTTAAGTGGCACATGACCTGCAGTGACAGATTGTCAGTGATCCACTCGTGCAGCTCATGATTGGTTTTGATTTGACTGTTTGTGGAATAATGCAATATTTAAAAAGATTGATGCTTCGAAACTACATAAACCCATATATTTTTGTGAAGCTTGAATATTCAGCTTAAAGTTGTTGATACCAATTTTTTTATTTTGTTGGTAGTGTGCCGTTACTAATGTTGTCTTGTTGTAAAATTGTGAAAGTGAAAGCATTTTATACTAACTTATAGTATCAAAAACATATGCATTGGTTAAATGTATAGTAATGTATTAGTATTAGTCTACTGTTTAAAATTTTATGGGCAATACATACTCATAACAATATTACACTTCTAGGTTGCATCTCTATGCTACGGTGTATGGTGAGGTTCTGCACTACCAACTTCACCAGAGGGAAAGTTGTCAAGGTGATCCCCATAGACCTTTGAAAAGTAATAATGGGCTGGATCTAGACCTACTTACACAACGCAGTGCTAGTCAAGTCAAGGCGACGGACTGGTGATACCATTACCAGATGAAAATGGGAAATTATCACATTGCTTTATCATAGGCCTAAGTGCTGGCCATCCTGTGGCTATCAATAAACAAGCTCTCATCACTTTTAATCCTTTCATTATTCCATGTACAGTCGACTAAGCTTAAGTTGATGTTGTTGGGGGAGTATGAGTAGAAAAAAGATCAACACATCCGAAGTTCATAACAACAGGATAAGCTTCGGAAGGCATAATTTACCTAATGATAGTGATAACTGTGCCGTGGATCTTTTCTTTCTTGACCGATAAAAGATGAGAAAAAAAGGATGAATATGAAATGCAAAGTTGCACCTCTGTGATATGCACGCGAAGAGAGCTGTAGTGTACTACTACAACTGCCGGAACGAAGGTCCTAGGCCTACAGTTCTACACGTAGTAGATGTACACAGATGTACTTACAAAGTCATGCATAACATCTTCAACTTCCCCCGATCCGACACCCCTGCCCCTCTTGGGTCTGGTCCTCTCGTTGACTTTGAATTATACTATCAATCACTATCATACTTCCTAAACACTAAAAAGCATACACATATGTAGATATCATTTAGCCTATAGTCACTTCAAGGGCAAGATATTAGGGTTAATTTGTCAAGCCTAAGCCAAATCCTGACAGTGACAGTGTAATAACACATTATTCCTATGGCGATAGAGTTAATGGTCCCTTGTAGGACACTGAGTACATTGCCTCTTACTATTACTATTGCTGTGATACGGTGCCTGTGGCGAATTGACAGTGTTGTTTGTCAGGCCTTCGTGAACTAGGCTAGCACTGGCAGTTGATAAAATAAAGTCATCCATTATCTTTTTCTTCTTAATTTTATTTATCTGGGCAAAAAGTTTCGATCAACACAAGCGAAGCGACGCTCGTGTAGATGTCAACACAAGCATTTTGATTTCCTAGTATTTCTTCACAACGATCCTTGTTCCAAAGAAAAAAGTCAACTAAAATGAAGATCAAATCAAACGAGTTCACCTTAAGTGTAGTTAACTGTAACTTCACATTTCCTTTGTGTCATTTTTATAACGACAGTAACACATTAGCCAATCGTCTCCTTAGTAAGTTGTATTGCCCCCCTACAAAATGGAATATTCCATACTTATGTAGCCTGCTGCCAGCAATGATAATGTTATATATTCAAATACTCAATCTTTCCTTCAAGAAGACTCCTCATGTACATTTGTATCCTGCTACACCCAACTTTGAATGGACTGGTCTACAGCATCAGCTTCCCCTCATTTGTCACTTATTTTCTCCAATCTGATTGATTGAAACTTACACTAGAGAAAGCATCAATAATCAGTTATTATTTGTATTTATGAATCCATTGTAACACGCAGTAATATTGCCATCTTTTACAAAGCAGGAGTATTTGATATGAGCCCTACTTAAATGCAAAAAGATGGGCCTAGTACTGCAGTGATATATTAGGTCAAATGCCAAAAGATGGCCATAGTGCATTACAGGTCAACTATTTGAGAGGTCTTCAACAAAAGTTACTCACTGTTCCTGCTTTGAAAGTACTGTCAAACTCCACCAACTATGAGTCAAAGGAAAACTGTCATTATAACAAAGGGTGAACATAGAGGCAACCGATTTAACCATTATATAGTGTCAGATCCGTACAGTGGCCAAAGATTGGCAGTCTGTAAGAATGGCATTCAAGCAAATGGCAGATTGACAAAGTCAATGACCAAAATAAATAAAATAACATATCTGAAAGTCTGTCTGAGATGAGAGGTTAACCTGTGTGAGATATGTAAAGGGCAAAACATACTGAAACCAATTCCTTAGCTTCAAGAAGGTCTCCAAGAGTAAGAAGATGAAGTAAATAATCTAGGAGTACTTCAACACAAGTCAAGCTCTTCAGAGTATGGAGTTGTCTGGAAGAGAAACAAATAAAATGCTTTAAAATATTGATTATCTTTGGAGCTCTTTAATACATTTAGAAATTTATCACATGATAAGTATATAAATTATTCATTAAAACTAGGAGCCTAATAACCCGCCTTATGGGTGACAAATAAAGCGGGATATTAGACGGAGCGGGTTTTTACAAATACAAGCAAGGGGGGTAACAAAATATGTAGCATGTACATGCTATTACATTATTAACTGTAAAGTGTATGTAGTTTAATGAGTGACCACCCTTTGTGTAGAGTGTCCGGTGCTAAACTAAACAATGATTGGCTGCAAAAATGGCCAGTCAATGGTCTACAGTGATAGGTCACCTATGGTGAACCTCTCTGTCCCTCCCACTTATTAGTCTGCTGGGCCTTCTGTAACATAATCTCTTATGATAGGGTAAAATGAGATTGCTTAGGCTCCACTAAACGTTGCTCAATGACCAGACCATCTGCCCACACTATGCAGGAGAGGGTGGCATTACTCCTTTGCTCACCGAGGAAGGGTGGGGCCTGTGGGGTGGTTTGGTTGATCAGATGACCAAGGTGTGATTGTGAGTCTAAGGTGAGACAATTGGTTTGGATGTCTTTTCTTTTATTGCCTTTGTGAGTAGCATGCTTTTAAATGTCTTGACATTGATACGCAAATGACTTGTTACAATAGTTTATGAATGGGATGGCTGTATTGTGTTTCAAAATTCTTCCTCATCATTGTTGTTTATTACGGGTCAGTGAAAAATACTGGGTTATAAGGCGAAGGTCTGGTCTGAGAGCGGGTTATTAGAGGGGTGTTTTAAATAGAACAAAAAGCTGTTTCACTGAAACAGCAGGTTATTAAGCGAAGTGGGCTATAAGACGGCAGGTTATTAGATGGTGACTACTGTATAGACAAGGTAATGATAAAGTCAGTTTGACTAGAAACATTGATGATACCACAACTATAGAACTAAAAATATAACATGGCTTAGTATATATCTCTGCCTTAACATCACTATAGAATTTCCCTTTTTATGCTGTCATATTATATAATACATTTCTCTATTCCTTAGCTCAAGACATTCTGACACATATGATTTTGCATGATTCTTTATAACTATAACCAGATTATGCTGATAAATAGAAGCAGACAGGAAAACTCTCCCCCAAAAAGCAAAATAAAAGATCCACTGCTAGAGGATGTATACCAGACCTCCCTTAAAAAGTTTGTAAAAAATACCTAAAGGTAAGTTTTAGAAAGTGGATTATATTTAAAATATGCAATGACAGTCAGCGCTGGTTAATCATGTAAGTGTAGCTTCAGCTTAATCAAATATTCTCTCAGAAAGAGAATTAGGTTGTCAACAAGAATTAAGCTTTCTTGGGAATTTCCATTTGATTCAAACAAAATTGCTGCTTCCAATGAGTTACAATTTATCTTAGTCTTGGTCTTCATAATAGCGGACAAACTCACTTAATTGAGTATTCTTATGGGCCTGCCAGTAAGTGACGACATGTATCTCGTATTTAGATGTTAGCTTTGTATTTCTAAGTTGTCATTTGAAATATTTGGTTTTTATATTGTATTTTATATCAAGTGGAAGTTTATTCCACAATCAGAAAGTACTGGAATAACATGAATACAGATGACTATCTGCACTTGTGCAACTATTTTTCATTTTGAATTCTTCAAGACGTAATACTGCATGGCCATTAATTGCTTGGAAAAGAATAGTATCTTTATTCCTAACTCTTTGTTCTTAGAGGGGTACCCACTGTAATTTTTTTTTTCATATTAATTTTTGTGTTACCTGATGTACAGTTATACTTGTTGGTTACAAATATGTCTGCATTTTAATTTGTTATATCATCAATTTGGTTACACCCTCCATAAAGTAGGATTGGTTTCACAAATGTTTTGCAGTACTTATCTTTAAGATGCTGTAGATGTTACATTTTAGGAAGAGCCATTTGCTCCCTTTCATATTGGTTTTAGTCATTCCAACGTTGTTTATTATCTATGACAATAACTATTTTTGCATTTTGCATTATTTCTAATTTCTAAGGTTTGGTTGTGTAAGTGGAAGCAGTAGTTTGATTCTGCAAGTTGATCAGAGTCAATTGTAAAAGCATTCAAAAATAAGAAAAGAAAAAAAACAACAGTATACATAAACACCTGTGCAAAGAAAAAAAAAAGAAGAAAAAAAAGGAAAAAAAGGGGGGGTCGGGGGGAGAGGATTGCCTTTTACCTTACGTATGACTGGATTAACTGCTGACTTCCATTTTGAATCAAACATGCCAATCCAGCCTAAAAAGACAATGAATCAACCACAGTTAATACAAATAGTTGTCTGAAAACTGCTGTGTGACATTTTGAGAACTGAAAAGTGAACAGGGGAAAACCTTCGAACAAAAGCAATAGGAATAAATTACAAAAATTACAAATTTGTTGGATTTCGCTACACATATATATATTATTGTTATCAAATATGTGATATAATAAAAACACCTGACATCCTAATATGGTTAAAAGGCAATAAAATTTGTCTTCAAACTGCCTCGGGTCACATGACAAAGGAAAGCTTTTGAGACCAACATGTCTTTAATGACTCAGCAAATGTTGAAGCAGCACTGTTTCTGTGGTAGCTAAATGTATCAGTGCTTGTCAAGACCATCCCTAGTTGGTTACAACTGTTCAAACAGTATGAAATTTCCAATCATTAGCAGTAAGTGACATCTGCGGTCTACGTTTAAACTGAAATAAAAGTCTCCTACCTTCCCAAATTGTTTATTTGTTTTTTTCTAATAATAAAAAAAAAAGAATTAACTTTTTTATTTTTTTTTTATTTCAGGCCAAGGTCACTATAATCTGATTATCATAATGTATCCAAGTTGAATGCAAATATGAATGAAATCACTAGAGAGAACTCACCCCTCTCCATAAAAAAGAAAAAAACCCAAAAAAAAACACCCAAAAAAACCACAAGCAAACAAACAAAAACACCCAATAACCTCTCTTACATAAACCTATCCTGGGTTTTTTTGTTCAAATCTCCTAC
>JBBPCV010016115.1:0-10211 GCA_037974505.1 Plocamopherus tilesii
GGGGAGAAGATATAGGTGTTTTATGTATCCCCCCGAGAGAGACAAGAGAAACACACATACACACACACACACACACACACACACACACACACACACACACACACATACAATAACATAATTAGAACTACTGTTAATCTAAAGGCACAACTCAGGAAACACAATGATCAGCAAAATAATTCTCTGGGAGGAAACCTATTGGTTGGTCAATTTCACAATAAGCAGTGATCTCCTGTTATGGTACATGAGGCAAAGGAATGGTTACAAGACAGTGGACTGGTCCAATGGGAGGAAAGAAGTGAAAGCCTCTTTATTTTTCACACCTTTTATGAAAATTACCCTGTCCACTATTACCATTGATTGCAGGGCTTAAAGAGGGTAATGATGAAAGCAAAGAGGAGAGGTGAACCATCCCTGACCACCAGTCAATGCCTCCACTGTTGGAAATTAAAATAGGCATGATACAGATTTATAAAATGGCCAGTGCTTGTGACAAGTGATGACTCCCTTTATTCATAAGACCAAAATTTGAAAAAGTATAGTACACACCACACGGCTTCATAATATTGTGCATCTGATCATGCTGTCTTTTGAAATTAATATTGAAATCTTTCGGAGATTAGGGGAAGAAGGTGAAAAAAGAGACAATGAGAAGGTGAAAGAAGAAAGGAGATGCATTGGGGGGAGATGGTTATGGTGAGTGGGGATTTAAAAAAGAAGAACCAGATGACAGAAGGTTGAGCCATGAGAGGTGGAAATTGAAAATACCATATTTCTTCAAGAGATCACTGCAAATGGTGGAAGAGAGGAAATTGAAAATAGCAAAAATGGTTGATCTAACGCATTGTTAATGGTACCAGAGAAGCAATCTATCCTATTGATACAGTGTCAACCACCAACCTGTCTCTCATTTCATAAAGACCATAACAATACTAAAAGCCTGTATACATAGAAACTGTGTATGTACTGGCTCTCTTTTTGAACTTTGAACATGGCAACATTTCATTCTATGGACAGGCAAGAAAGAAGGCAGGGTATTCTTATGTTTTACTATAAGCTGTTTTACAACGCCCACATTGAAAAAGGAAAATATCCCACAACAACAAAACTTCCAAAATAAAAAATGAAGTGGAATAAAGAAGGATGATATAAAATTAAAAATGCGTAGAAAAAATACCTCTTCAACAAACACCCTTCACCCCCCCCCACCCCCCCCCAAAAAAACCCAAAAAAAAACCCGGAAAATTAACTGATTGACATACAGGTACAAGGAAGACCAACTAGTCTAGATTTATGTTATGTCTCTTTCACTCATCCGTACCAACTCAATCCAAGAGAGGGTGGACGCGCCACACAGTTAAATTATCTCCCTCTCCAAAACTAAATTAATCATTTAGAATTAAATGTACATTAAATGGATAATTAAATATAAAACGGATCAAATCAACGATAAATTCATAGTTTGCCATGCATAACTCAACTTGATGAATTTAAAACTGTCACAAATAAGACCGATTGCGTGCTGGTGGGCGGGACCATTAAGATAAATCAACAAACTGGTAAGTAGTGGACAGACAAACAAGCACAAGCAGCAAGATGAAAGAAGCAATGCCTGGAAAACACTCATTGCGAGGAGCAAGAACAGCCAACCAACCATACCTTGTGAAATCCTCAAACATTCACCCACCCATTTCAAGGCGATGATAAATATAATTATATAAATATATCTATATAAATGTATCTATATGTACATACGCATGTGCATTGATAAACATTGTGATCAATAAGCAATAAGAGAAAATCTAAGATGATGGCAGAGGAGTACTAAAATTACAATATGAAAATGATTTGAGGCTTTGTGAGTAAATATCAGTCATGACCAAAAGAAACAGGGATTCGAGATGGCCAGAAAGGAAACGACTACACAATTGCTAGAACAACATAAGTCTCCACTATAAAAGCAAAAACAGGGCACATTTTCTGAGTTTCAATCTAAAATCTGTTTTACTTTTGTTTTCTTTAGGGAAGACTGTTTAACATTAAATTGTCCTGTTCTTTCCTAATACTGAGCTCTCCACTACAATGGCATGTTGTTATTCATGTAAACAGATGCCACTTTGAAGCAACATGTCAAATACAATAGGACAAAAGGGAGAACAACTTGAAAACAAGAGGTAAATCTTTTTCTTTCACTTTTCTCACCACAGTGGATTCCTGTTAAAAAGAAGGACTTTATATAGGCATATATGCTTTACACCATATTCCCTTCCCCCATACAAAGCCAAGCTTTCGGTCAAGGAAAGAGAGATGTATAAAGGATGGCCTGATGAGATGCTGGTAATAATAATATTGTATTTTGCCTATGCAGAACATCTGAAGACATCTTTACCAATTCGAACTGTGAAGTGTTGTTTAACAATGGCAACATGCACATGGGAACTAGGGTGGGTATTTTCGTACTGTCTTCTACAGTCGCATTTACTCAAATCCTACCCACCATTGGAACAGGAAACAGGCGTGAAACCTCAGAAAGGGATTAAAAAACCATCATACATTCTCTTTTACAGGGAGTAGAAAGACATGATGAAGAAATTCAATCACAGAAAGAAAGTTTCAGGAACTAAAATCCATCATTTCATCTGGTCATGACTGATATAAAACTCAAATCAATAAAATCAGAACCTGTAATGAAAATGTACAACATACACCTTATTTCATTTTTTATGCATGCATACATAGATACATACATAGAATAGATACAAACATACATACAGACAAACATTCATACATACATACATGCATACATACATACATACATACATACATACATACACACATACATACATACTTACATACATACATACATACATGCAAACAAAATTTGATGCAAGCACAAACACACCCCATTCCATCAAATGCCTTTCTTTGTACCAGCTCTAATTATAGAATTAGAATAGAAAGATGAATGTTATTGTGATAGTACATAATTGATGAAAATGATCTCAAGATATGAAAGGCTAGGAGAAAAATCAAAGTACAAATCAGTGTATTAATATTCTACAATTACAGTGTTATTTTAATAAAACATTTTTTAAAAAATGAAAAAAAGGTGACTCTATATACAATTACCATGGATAAAAGGGGCAGGAAACGCACAATAGGGAAAAATAACTCTTTTCAAAATTGAAAAAAAAAATGTATCAAATCCAAAGAACATTTAAAGAATTCTTTAAGACAGACACAATAAAAAAGTATGAAATATGTATCTGTTATAATAACAAACTATAAGATTTAAGTCTATATGCCCTGAAGAGTCCTTATGACTACGTCCCTTTAACTGTTAAGAAAATCATAAGGTACTTTTAGATGAACAAACAAGACATAATAGACCTTGCACTCTGATTACAAAGGTAACATGGACTATACAGAAAACATTATATCATGCACTGACAACACCTACAAGCATAGGTGCATTTCTATACATCAATAAACAATGCAAAAAATGCTGCTTAAGGATTACAATTGTACACCTGTCCACTTTACATCATGTAAATTTTATCATTCTCTTATGAAAGTGTGACAACTTTTTAAATCTTTATAAAGATGAACTTAAATTTTGTGGACATTAACCTGCATGTATCCTGCATTCGGGTTTGACTCACACAAATGTAAAAAAGAAACAGGAGTGAATGCAAAACTTCCATCGAAAATATCAAAATCCTCTTCTTCTTTTTTTTTAAGAGGTCTCAAACTTAAGTTCATGGTCTTGACAAACTAGGACTGCATGAATAAGATTACAAGTCCTGATGTTTAATATTAGTCTACTACATGTTATAATTACATCAGTTATGAAAAGGAGCGAAGAATGTGATTCAGCTTGTTGGAGACTTAAATTTTGTATGTTTGGTATATGATTGAGGGGATGGTGAGAGCCAGGAAGAAAATAAGTTGATAATCTTACTCGAGTGATTGGTGCCTCAAATTCCATCTTGAAGGTCCTCAGCGTACCTAGGAGAGCACCTTGGTGCACGTAATCAAACAGGGCCCACAATTCCTGAATCATACAAAACAAAAAAGAGAAAAAAAAGAAAGAAAAAGAAATAAGATTAAAGATAAAAAAAAAGGGTGGTGGAGTAATGAGAGCCAGTTTTGACTAAAAATAGTTTCTTAAATCTGAAATCTCATGGACCTCATGTAAATATAAAAAAACAAAGTGGGCTTGTATCACCTGCCCTCCATTTCCGTCTTTTATGCCTCTTTTTCTTTTCTCATTATCTGTGTAAATTTAGAGCCCTTGTGAAAGATTGCTAAGTACCATTTTTAGCTGTTTTGAGATAGGTGTATACAAAATCCTTCTTCTTATATATTATATTATAGCTGGTTTTAACATATATATACAAAATTTATAGATTATTATGATTAATGTCGTCTCTCTCAAAAAATGTGTTAAGACTAGGAGCATGTGCAAAGAACACAGGAAATTATTAGAATTCACAAGTTTTCTTTCAACTGAATTATACTAGACCCATGCTAATTATTGCACGCCCGTGGACAAAAAGTATGAATATTGACTTTCAAAGTTCACTGCAGTTGAGTTTGGTTGTTGTTGTTTTTTCTTTTTCTATTTTTGTTTTGTTTTGTTTGTTGTTTTTGTCCACCCATATACATGTATTAACAATGCCACACACTTTCAGGTTATTCTGCACTGGAGTCCCTGTAAGAAGGAGACGCATTTTTGCTGGTATGCTGTGAATGGCTTTAGACGTCTTTGTTTGATTTTTTATCTTGTGCCCTTCGTCCAAGATGACATAGTCCTATACAGAAAGAAAAAAAATGATAAATAGTAAGAATACATTAAAAAAAAAAAAAAAAAATCTGGAGGGATTTCAAGCTTAGCATTGTCATAAATTTTGCCTCTAAATCTCACATAATGATAATGAGAATTTAACTTGGTTTAGATTCTTCAGCCAAGGTGGTAGTTGTATAAAAAGACATGGTAGAATGAATTCAAATAAAATAAAGACATAGAAAAGATAGGGGAGACAAGAGGAAGAGAGGGTTGGTGAGAATGAGAGACAATAATAAAAAAGATTCACTGACAGACGCATATCGTTTTCTTCTTTTCAAGCAACCCTGCCATGTTATTACTCCCAAGCAGCCAGTACCAGTTGTAGAATCAAGCTAAGCATGTTTTCCTAAAATTGAGGATTGTTGAAAAAGTGCATCTGTCTGGCTTCTTTTTTTTTTTTTTTTTGGCTTTTATCAAGCCTTGACATTCAAACAGCAGATATTACACTCTCTCAAAGGGGTGAGGAAAGTTGTAACAGAAGGAAAGATGGTTTGGTTGATTCTATTTATATCGGCATTCACATGAACATGCCCTGTTTTAAGTTGAAACATTGCTCTGATTAGAAACAAAACAAATGGATCTTGTGAAACCCACCCCACCTTTGGAAACCAAAACTGCCATCAGCTTACACCATGACAACCTTTGAAAAAAAATATATCTATAGCACAACAAAAATACCTCAACTGACAAACATAAAAGAAAGAGAGAGACACAAAAATGAAATAAAGTAGAAGAAAAACATACCCATACATAATCTCTGCCGTGTCTAACACCTAATGTCTCATGTTGTGTGACTATTAGGCCATAGGTCGTCAAGAGAACACCACCTCGAGTTCTCACACGATGTAACGCTCTCTCCTTTTCTTTCTTGCTGCCACCATGAAATTGAAAGACATCAATTCCTGGAGTCCTAAGACAAAGAGGAAAGTTAGGATAGAAATTGGATAATTATGATCACTGCTTTCACATGATCACTGGGCTTCTTTAATTTTCTCATCACCATGAGCCAAATATAATTATAGCCATATAAGTATATTTGAAATATAAATATAGTCTAACCTGATATTGGGAGGGGATAAAAAAAACTTCATTACAACATTATGCCTTTAGTTAATCAACGTGACCATAGCTCACCATCTTTTTGACTGATCATGTGGTACCAGCAACCTCTTCCATGCTGACAAGCTTTCATGCAATGCAAATCTGAGTGCTGTTCACAAAAAAAGTTTTCCGTTTTTCCTTACCACTCTGCCTATTTTTATCTATATTCTGCACAGAGATTTTCTGCTCATGCAACTCTTAACCAAATGTCTTGTTGGTCCTTGTGATCTTATTTTCACCAGTAAACTTTCCTTCTAAAATCTTCATCGTCATGACCTTTCAATTTTATCCATTGAATCATTTAACTTTCTGGCCTTAAAAACTCATATTCATAGCCTCAAGAGCCAAACTTAAAAAAAATAAAAAAATAAATGAATACATAAATAAATAAATAAATAAAAAGGACCCACTTCTGAAGTTCCAAAGGAAGACAAATCCATCTTCTATACAAAATAACTTAATACCAAAATAAGCTAAAACCTCTTACCCTGATTACAGTAGTGTTGGGGTTACAGGATATACTCAGAGTTCTAATTATACACATAAAAGTCAAACATGTTCAAATGGTAAATTCTTCAATTTATATAAAGTCCCTGAGTAAAGTAAGTCTTCAAAAAATATATTTGAAAAGAAATTATTTAAAAACCTGCCATTGAAGAGTTGCAACCTTGCTCCCCAATATACTATTCTTATCCATCAAGGATATAGGGTGGCCAGACTATGATTTTCGGGAAAACCTATCTAATACTGACATGAATGCTATTTGCGCATGGTCGCCTTAAATCCCCCCCCCCCCCCCCTCCTCCCGCCTACGACAAAAACCTACCTGACAATTAATGACTTGTCTGAAATTGGTGAGACTAACATATTTTTGTACAAGTATATCTCCAAGTGTGTAGACTAAAAAAGACTCTAAAATACAATTCAAACATGATCAGTATCACTGATTAGCAAAGACTCTATATGAGTGTAAGTGCAAGATCTCTACCTACCATACATCAGATTATAACTTCAGCAGTTTAAAAAATGGTAAAAACTAGAAATTATAGACCCACAACATCATTTTTGCTTGTACACAATTTTTCTTTATAAATCCGTTTTGCCTCCGCCCATTTTTTATTGTCGGAATCGAGCCCAGGCAAAATTAATCTACTACAAATTCCAGCTCCTAGATGGAGCCTACTTCATCCCTTGAAAAGCTTTCATTTTACACAGTGAATTAAATTACTGTATGATACCAACTGGAAACTCACCATTTTCCAAACTCATTACACCATACAGGCATAAGACTCAATGGCAGCACTATCAAAATGGACTTGACTTTTTCCATGTCAAATAAGCCAGCAAGGAAAGCGATCATCTGGATTGTCTTACCTAGACTGTAGAGCAAACAGAAAAACATTTACAGAAAATAACTGCATCATATTTTAAGTTAAACATTATGTATTTATTTTAAGTACATGCTTCCTGTTGTATGCATTCCTTGTAAACACAACAATAAATGATAGCTTTGATTTGGAGAAAACTTTTACTTTCACTGAAAAACAATATTTTATGGATAAATGGATGCGGTGTAGAGTTATCAAAAATGCAAAACAGCCTGTTAAATAAACAGCAATGCCAATTCATACTGAAAAATTCTTTTCACACCCCATACCAAAAACTACACCCAGTGAGTATTTCTACATCCAAAGAGTATCACTACATCCAGTAAGTATTACTACATTAAGTGAATACTTCTAGCTAGAAAGGAGTCAGAAGCATGAAGAAGTTTTACAACACATGTGTAGCAAATTTCTTATTATCACAGGTTACAAAAGCATAAGAAAAAGTGATCCAGGCTTCCAGTGTACATATTTCTCCTCTTCTGGTCTGGTTTACCATTATACCACCAAAACCTTTAACTTGCAAAATTGTCATGCACGATGCCTACCCCATGTCATCAGCCAAAATGCCTCCTTTCCCCTTACGATGCAGAGACCACATCCACAATACACCTTCCTTCTGATGAGCATAGAGTTTCTGACACATGCTCTTGTGAAGAAGAAAACCTTCACCAAGAGTGTCCATTTTTTCACTGCTATTAGTACAGTTATCCTCATCCTCCATCTCTGAAAGAAAAGCCTGTCCACAAGAGATGTGGTATAGAAAGAAGAGATTAACTAAGTTTAGGCTAAAGCAAGGAGTTCATTTTATAAAAATAACAAAAAAAACCTTCCTGATTTTATCTTCTTAATGTTTAAAAAAAAAATACGCCTCTTGCTTTAATAAATGCCAAAAATTTTCCTCCTTTCAAAAAGCATTGTAAAGATTTTGGGGGTAAAATTATAATATTATTGGTAAGTTTGGTGGCATTGTTATATATTATTGGTAGGTTTGGTGTATATATTACATTTATGTAATACATATAATGTAGTAGTCTCCACATGGTCTGGCGAAGGGTCCAGTTTTCACAGGTAACTGGATTTTTTTTCAATATAAAAACAACACCCAACAACAATGCCCACTCTGCCTAAAAGAATAGTTTTGACAGACTTGGTCAACACACTTGCTGTTCATCACATATACAAACAAAATAAAAAAAAAAAAAAGCAAATCCCAGCCCGGAGGACCTGAGTGAGATGCTCTTTGTAGATGATCAAAGCCTGGCATATGAGAAAGAAGAACAAGAATGCTTCAAGAGCATACAGACAATCTGAATGCACAACGCAAAAGTGCTCAACAGGAAGATCAACAAAAGTACAACAGAGACGAAGAAGGTCAGCAGAATACCTGGCAACCTCAACATTAGCATTGATGGAACTCAAATACCTTGGCAGTATCTTCTCGGAAGAAGGACATTTGAATAGAGAAATAGAGACAAGAACACAAAAGGCCAACAATGTCAGCTACTAGCTTGCTATACTCCTTAAACACCCTAACATCGCCATCAAGCCATAAAGCTCATAAATTCTTTGTCCCCAAATTGACCTACCAGTGCCAGACATGGACCCTGACCAAAAACCTAGAACGTAAAATAATCACATGTGAGGTGTTCCAGTTTGAGAAGACCCACCAACAAAATCAGACAGGACATGATAAGAAACAGCAAAAGTAGACAAACAGTTGGAACATCACCTGCTCCCCGGTACATTCAGAGGCAAACTGTCAGGTGGTTCGGACATATAACACATACGGGACCAGCTAACAGTAAAGTGTTTAATAATAGAAGTATATCAGGGTGTGAAGGATACCCTGAAGATCTACAATATCCCAGCCAGCCAGCCAGAGATCAAAAGCTCTTTCTCCCCTCAACGCTCTAGACAGTATAAGAGGATGGATAAAGAAAGTAAGTAAGATTTAAATTAATCATGTCTTTGCTCTCTTCATTTATGTATTTTTGCCCTAGTCTGTGTCTCTCTATCTGGATGGGACGCTCAACTGAAAACATTACTCCCTGTCATGTTTCAATGAGTTGGAATTCATTAGCAAGACAGGCTTGTAACACCATAAATTAAAATAACATTCTAGAAATCATTATTTTAGACATTCTTGAGCATGTAATGCCATTTTAATTATTTCTAGAGGCTGGCAGGTGAAAGGCCCCTGAATGAATTAATTTATTTATATTAGCATAGATCTTAAATTGACACACACTGGCTGCCAAAAAGCTTTAAATTAATTAATTCATTTATTGAAGTTGATCTTAATTAAAACTTTAAGACACTCTTTTGTTATTTATATGTAAATTTTATTGTTACATGAATTGTATTTTCACATAATTATAATGCAATATATTACAAAAAAGAATTTTGAAAGAGACATTCCCAAACCTCCATTTTCTTTATCCGTTTTTCAAGTTTTTGACTATAGTTGATAGCTAAGGCACGGCGATTCAACCGTATAGCCCTGGCAATGTTTCCAGCTTCTGCATTCTGTCGTGCTTTCTTAATCAGCTCCATAAATTTCACCCTTTCAGCAGAAGGTGACTCACATGACTGTAATTTCTGTCCTGAATCATCTAATAGACAAAAGAAAAAGAAATGTAATCATCATCTCTTGATGATACTACATTAAATAAATGAACATTAATTGACAAAAAGATGTAAAATATATTAATTAGATCTAGTGACAGAAAAAAAAATTGTAATGTAACAAACAACAAAAATAATAAATAATATCAAGTATAAATAATACAAAGTAGACCACCATGGGCTGTTAACAAAACTTACACATTATGGAATACAAGACACATTATTAGATTGGACCAAAGCATTCCTTATAG
>JBBPCV010016226.1:0-10210 GCA_037974505.1 Plocamopherus tilesii
TATTATTATTATTATTATTATTATTATTATTATTATTATTATTATTATTATTATTATTATTATCATTATCATCATCATTGTCATTATCATTATTAATATGAGTTTTTGCCGCTGCACTTTTTGTTGTTGTTTTCCTTTAACTCATCCAGTGCATACCCCTCTGCATTTTATTTAGGTCGTCGTACGTTTCATTAAAGACTAAAAGTGTACAAATATTAATTTAATACCACCAATAGTATAGGGCTGGACGCTCATGCGTCTTGTTGGTAAACAAAGAGTAAACGTATTACACATTCAAAATCTAGTCTTCATTTGGTTAAGTATGTAAACCAGCGAAAGCAAAAAGTCAAACTAAGGGAAATGAAGTTAAAAACAATTAAGTATGACTCGAATTAATGATCTCAAAACTTGGAACATTTTTACCCCAAACACAAATTATGATTTCGGATTTAATTGAAACTAGTTAATCTGCACTGTGCTGTAAAATCATGCACTTTACGGTAACTGTTTAAAAAATCAACGATCTAATATTAAAAGACGGACGACGTACTCTCTTTAATAGCGTTTTAGCTTTACTATGGGGCCTATTTAAAGTGTCTGGATCAAGTGCCACTGTATTAGATATAATTCTTTGCATTACTAGCATAGGTGGGCATTAGCCACCATGCAGAGCGTATTGAAACACTAGCCATCGATCAGTGATTCACCATAAACTCCACTCAACACCGTTATTATCAGTACTTCCATATGTGGACCTTTGCCATTTACAATAGTACCATCGACAAATATAGACAGCTATCTGCATTCATATTGACAACGAATTAGATCTAATATACTAGATCCAAACAATTTAAATAGGCCCCATATAAAATATTTACAAAAACAGAGGGAAGAATTTAACTTAAGAAAAATTAGAAAGAAAAATTTGTGGTTCCACTGAGAATTGAACCCGGACAGTGACACCGATTCGTCTCGCCGAAGCAAGCATAGCGTTCTTACCACCAAACAAAACCACTCCTTATTTTTATATTTCCCTAGTACTTCAGATTTATGGAATTTAATGTCCAATTAATATTTATAAAAGACAGCAATGATTCTGGAGCTTTAAAAATAAAACTGAAAACTGTCAACACTTAGTGCTGCTATTCAAATATAATAGATCTAGATAATTTATTACTTTTTAAGAATGCTAACTTAACTGTGTGTCAGTTATAAATGAAGAATTCGACTAAGACTACAATCTTAGCAATAAACTATACAATTCTTGAAAATGGCTAACTTCAATCTCGTTTGAAGTCAACAAATATTCCTGGCCAATAAACTAGAGTACAATTAATTCCTGAAAGCGGTCGATGTCGAAATTTCACTCTCATTTAAAATCAACCATTCCTGGATTTGATTTTAAGTGGACTCTACTTCACAAAGGTAACGTTTAAAAATCACCACCCAAACTTACTGGTCCGGACTCTGTAGGTGACGGGCCCTTCGAACAGGTAGAAGAAGGTCGAGAAGGACAGCAGGAAGATGACCACGGTGAAGCCAAGGCTGACCAGCCTGGATCGAGTGGTCATCAGAGTGACCCTCATGACGTAGATGTAGTAGTTGACCGCTAGTGGCGCCATGAAGCCCAGGATCCGAATGAAGAGGATGATGCTCATGCACACGGTGTATATCTCGTCCAGGAAGAGGACGGTGTCCAGGGAAGCGAACTCGCCTGGATGGACGGGGTAAAGAGCGCTCAATGAAGACCTTGGCAAGTTTAGGGCAACTAATCAACCAACTAATCGAACGAAGGAATGTAATGGGGGACTAGTAAGTAAGCGTACCTCTCTGTCCTTTATTGTTATTATTATTATTATTATTATTATTATTATTATTATTATTATTATTATTATTGTTATTTTTGTTATTATTATTGTTATTGTTATTGTTATTATCATTATTATTATTATTATTATTATTATTATTGTTGTTGTTATTGTTATTATTATTATTGTTATTATTGTTATTATTATTATTAATATTATTATTATTATTATTATTATTATAATGATGATTATGATGATGAGGATGATGATGATGATGATTATTATTGTTATTATTATTATTTATTATTACTCTTATTGTTATTATTGTTGTTGTTGCTATTATTATTATTATTATCATTATTATTATTATTATTATCATCATTATATGACAGTATTAGTGCCTACGCCTACCTATTATGGAAGGCAAGGTTCTTTGTAAGTGATCTCTGTCTTGGCCTAAGTACATGTAAAAATGGGACACGTAAAACATACCGAGGAAAGGATGACACATTAAGACATACATTAAGTCATATTGTATAGTGATTCTATGAAGATTTTATTAAGGTTCGTATCTTGGGAAAGCAAGGGAATAATAGATTGCAAGAATAAAAGGCATGCCGAATTCAACGTCCCAAATGATAGTGGGTGTATGAACGAGATGACACACAGGGTGACAGGAGAACATTATCAAAAGTAGCCTACAGTCCAGAGACTGTGTCGTGTTGACCATATTGCAGAAACTTGGGCTAGATTCTGGTAGTAAAAAATGATGACGCCGCTTAAAAAGTATAAATAGATCCAAGTAAACATAAAATTAAGAACAGACAATTCGTGGGGGTTCCAAGTAATACATTTTGGGAACAACGCAACTGAACATGGACTGATATGGTACTCGTATGCGCATACATGCTGCTGAGTTGAGGATACATTCACATATTCCGATGGAGTTCATAAATAAAGGGCAGAGTGCAGAAAGACAGTTAAGTACGCGTCTATGCTAGACGAAAGTATAAAAAGTTGGCCCCTAAGATACACGGATGAATAAGATCGAAGGTTATACGTCTACATAACTATAATATCGAGATTGATGAATGCATTATGATCAGAGCGACACAGTCTCTGGAATGTAAGATACTTTTGATAATTTTCTGTCCAGCCGTGTGGGTCATGTCGTTCATACACTCACTATCATTTGGGACGTTAACCCGGTTTACCTTTTATCCTTGTCGTCTTTTTCCATGCCCTTACCAAGATTCAAATCTTCCTAGCAAAGTTCTGTAACGAAACAAATTATTCTTTCCTTCTCCGTTGAAATGGTTCATGGATCTATTTGTTTTTGTGCTTTCCCCCTCACCCCCACCCCACTTTCTTTTTTTAAGATGGCCATAAAATATTTCTGCATTCACGGTACATTAATGAGTTAATGTATGTTTCCATGTGCTAACCTGTATATCGTTTGTCCTCAGCATGATTGCTTTGAGCACTTGGTTTTTGACAGAAACCAAATGTATAGTACAACGCTGATGTATATAGCCTTCCCTCCCTCCCCCCCCCCTTTTTCCCCCTTTTTTCCTTTCCCAAGCAAAAGCAAAGGACAACATCAAATAAAAAAAACAAAACAAAACAAAGACAAAAAAAAAAAAAAGAGTAAAGACACACAAAATCAATGATAGAAAACCGAACAAAAAAGAAAAAATCCACAATTTAGACAGCATCGGAAAATAGAGAACTTTCTTAGAGTTAACATAACTCTCCCCTCTACAGAATAAAAAACCCCAACAAAAAGCAAAAAAAAAAAGAAAAAAAAAAAGGCCCTCATCTACACACCAAAATAGCATACAGGTCTAATAACTCCCAATAATATAAATTACACTTATCAAAGCAAATACTATATATAAAAAAAAAAGGTTACCCAAACTTGCGCAATTCAAAGTGGTTGGCCATGTTAGGGGATTCATTGCCATGGTCTCCAACATACAGCTCATCAAGAATAAGGTCTGATGACAGCAACTCTCTGAAATCAAACATACAGCTCATCAAGAATAAGGTCTGACGACAGCAACTCTCTGAAATCAAACAGATCACATAAATGGCATCTTTTCATAAAGGCAACTCCCTGAAACCAAATGGATGAAACGAATCACGCCTTTCTATAAAAGCAAAACTATATTGCCTTACAATTTTATGGAACTTCAAGATTTTGTTAGAACTTTTTGTTAGAACTTGTCTACCAAATCAAGATCATGAATATAAGATGTGTGTGCGTGCAATATGTGTGTGCCTTTTGATGTAAATACATTACATTTTGCATCTATGGTTTAGGTTGATTTTTATTCACGATAACCAAGACATCAAGACAAAGGCTGAGATTGATCAGATCCTCTATATTCATATGAGTATCCTTGCCAATGCTGAATAAATGACGATGAACTTTGTAGCTATATCTTGTTGCCAGTCATTATTCATTTTCTACAAGAAACAATCAAGTTGAGTGTAGTTTGATTTTATTTCATTTTTGTTGAATTTATCGCATGAACATCTGGATCTATGGTTTTGTAAACTGCAAATCCAGATCCATTTAGGTCTAAAAAAATCATTTCTCTAAGAAAGATCTAGATCGAATTCTGCCAGGATTTTTAGCTCTTCTAGCAGTTATCAAAGAAACCTGTAGCAGGTATATTACTCGACATATCATTAGATTCGATTGCCTTCAATGGAACGTGCATTACTTTCTTATTTTATCATCAATTTTGTTCATTTTTGTAGATGGAAGATTGGACTGATCTCTTATTATGCTAAAGGTAATTTCAATTGCACTTATGAAAAAAAAAGGGCTTTTTTTTTTTTTTGGTTCACCTGATATTATGTAATTTTATTTTGCAATCATGTTGATATCATCATACCATAGTATTAACCTTTATAACATAATTTTCTTTTTGCATATTTTTCTTCCCTTTTTTAAAAATTTTTCTTAAATCCAATAATTAAGTTTCTTCTGTTTGATGAAAATTCAACACCTGTACTAAGGAAAGGATAAAGCATTATCATTAGAATCATTGCCATTATTATTATATTCAATTATTTAACAGCTTCCACAAGAACCAAATCATGGGAGGGAATTCCGTACAAACTCTGATATCGGTACTCTGATAATCACTGTGGCCTGGCCATGCTTGTACGTACCCTCCGCTCACAGAGTTGACGTGGAACTTGGACCCCATGTTCACATTGACATCTACAGTGACAATCTTCAGTGCCATCAGGTAATTGAAGTAAAGGACAAGGGATGCTTCATCTGGAATAAAATCAAGACAAAAAAAAAAATCCAAGGAAAAAGTTAATATTTCTTTTTCTCCTATATAATCATTCACTTTGTATTATCCACAGCGCCCCATGCATTTTGTAAAATACAGTAGTTTTTGTGAGAGTGCCCTCCGGCTGAATGCCTGTTTTGCCCAAGTGTTGGCATGGTGTCAATCAAAAAAGCGATGAAATATCAACTTACTACACATAAAGTAACCATGAACATTTGTCTGGAGTTTGCTAGGGTGTCAAAAGGCACACTGCTCAGTTTTCCCACCCCTTCCAGTCAGGATCAGGCAACAAATGAATGCCCCCCTTGCTGGTCCACTTTTCAGCCAATCAAATTCAATAATGCAATACAAAAGACGTGGCCTAGATTTTGGAAGTCGAAGAAGACGGCCCATGCCTTGTCTTAACAAGATGTTGGTCAAAATGAATGACAGTCTATAGATTTACATAACACTCGAGGTCCTCCCAGTCACGACAAAATGATCACTGTCTGGCTGTGAACAGGGTGCCTTTGAACTTTTTGAAATTGGCGGCATAGCTCGTAAACTTAAAAGTGATTTTAAAACTCAAAACTCAGCAGGATTATCTTTGTTCACACGTGACAATCACATTTCAAGATGTGTTGTAAACTTCATGAGATTTGAAAACTCAAGCTAAAGATAATGAAAATCAGACCTCTAAGGAGCCCCAGGGTCGTTATCGCCTTATTCCCCCCCTCCGCCTAAGTGCCCGGATAGACTTCTTCCTGACCACCGGACACTCTCTTGAAAACTATTGTACTTGCAATGAGCAGAGAAGCAATCATTTTCTGCACTTCAATACTAGAGAAAAACAATGAGGCATGCGGGGAGTCAGGAGGAGGAGGAGGAGGAGGAGGAAGAGGAGGAGGAGGAAGAAATAGCAAGGTTATCAGGGGGAATTTATTTTTCTATGCGGCAAAAAGATGATTCTGGTGTCTCACCTTGCAAGGAGATTTTTAAAACGACTCTCAAAGGGTGCTTCTGTAGGACACGGCTTTTCTTCTCATTCTGACGGGCTTCTAGTGTCTTCCGTCTTCTTTTCTGAGAAACAAAAATAGAATAAAAAAAAAAAATTAAAAAATTAAAAAAAGGTGACAATGTCGTGTGTGACTTTTGTTTTGATATAAAGACAATTTGGGACAAACAAAGGACAGCATAAGTACAAGTACACTGAGTGGAACATTCACTTTACCAAAGATTTTAAACATTAAATCAATTCATTTCATGAATGTATTAATGTGCACCTTTCATACTATAGATCCTTGGACAATAAAGTTTGAAAAAGTTTGAATGCCAAACACAATATCAACTCACTGAGTTTCCTTTCTCCTGGTCTTCCTGATCACTATCAGAATCTTCATCCAATTGGAAAGAGGCTTCAGACATTGGCTTAGCCGCTTCAACATCTCCGTGGATCGACACAGTCAAAGCTTTGTCTAAAAAACACAGACAACAGAAAATGGAAATGTGACAATTTGGGGCTTTTTAAAAATGTTTTTCTTCCTTTATTTTTTGTTGTGATTTTTAGATCTACCTCTTCAAACCAAACAAAATAATTTGCATTTCATCTGAAATTATACATTGACTTTGTTTTATAATTGCACATTTAATTCACATCAACACAGCCTCTGATGCTCATTAAAAAAATGTTGGTTTGAAGGCAATAGCACTCTATATTAGAACTTAACTTCATCTGAGGCATTTTGACAAATCTGTACTCTCAATCTAAATATTAATCTAAACAACAGTAAAAAGATAAAACTTTTTTCCACTGTCTGTTAGTGACTTCATGATCACTGAATGACACTCAGA
Organism: Plocamopherus tilesii; assembly: GCA_037974505.1. NCBI lineage: Eukaryota > Metazoa > Mollusca > Gastropoda > Nudibranchia > Polyceridae > Plocamopherus > Plocamopherus tilesii. The sequence goes on from JBBPCV010016226.1 coordinate 6,953, forward strand.
TGTTGTAACGAGGAAAATTGATTATTTATTATACATTTTTCTATATTATGCATTTATCATAATTACACACAAGGAGTAAATGCCTCTCTCTCTCTCCCTCATCTCCAAGTCATAAAGAGAAGAAGAAAAAAAAAAAAAAAAAAAAGAGAAAAAACAACATCTCCCCCTCACCACAAGCATCCTTGTACGCAGACGTCTGCATGTAGAGGACGTACAACGGTCCAGGCAGGTACTGGGCCTTCTGATGCTCCTCTTTGATGGAGTCGTACGGGATGGACAGGTAGTCTTGTACCGGTCTGGTGGCCTGAAACACAAACACACGATTGGCAACTGTACGGCTTAAACCACACAAAAGGCTTGGCATCTAACTGTAAAGCTATTCATTGTTAAAAATCAGGCTTGGAGATACCACTCAATTAAGGCTTTCAGCTCTCCCATGCCCTCCCTTCTTGTGCGATAGCATCCCTAAGTAAGACAGATGAAGATGGTACTGTAGCTATCTTGCCCAAGTTCCATGCAGTACATTTTGAAATGTCCCAAATATCCAACCGAACATTTAATTAATTTCTATACCAACGAGGTGGGAAAAGGGACACAACCTTTGTTAAAATTGATCCGGCTATGCTATCAATATTCCTCTTTATTTTGTGGACTATAGGTTGAATTCCCATTACTGCATGATCTACAGCAAAGCTCCCCTCTATCAATCCCTGGAGGGAGATTTGAATTTGTGTTTCTAACCAAAAGCCAAGCATTGGCTGCAAGAGAAGCACCGCCACAAACAGAGGCAATCAATGTAAATAACCTTGCCGAAGGATTAAAAAACAATGTCCACAACGGGATTTGGACCCACAACCTCTCAGTTGTGAATAAAAAGCACTACTGCTGTGACCACTGTTTATCTTAATTGAACTGTTTTATGAGCAACCTATACACAGCACCTCCAAGATGGCCGCCAACTTCGGCTGGAGCGTCTCTAGGTAATCCTGCTTGGCTTGGATGTCCTGGCTGATTTTCTCCTTGCTTGATTGTGTCTCCGTCAGCTTAACGGCTAATCTGGAGAAGAAAGGTTAATGTAAATATGCATTAAAAAGCAACGTTAGAACAGAGAATACCTTCAGATTTCTGCTTCTGGAATTGAGCACAAATCTAATTTGCAAAAGTTAAGGGGGGAAAATGTAACCAATGTACAAAGTGAAATGATTTCCTGAGTTTAAAATAAGACCAGCATTGATGGTAAATCAATCATTTCCAAATTTGAAGGCAGATGACTAGAGAAAGCTGGGGATCTGACATTACTATTATTACAACCATCATTATCATCATTATTATTCTAATATCACCACAATTATTATTGTTGCCATTACTATTATCATTATTATTTCTATTCATTGGCCCGATGCCACCTAAGTATTTCACCCAGTTATTTCTGGCCTGTAAAATGGAGTCTTTCATCTATGTGGGTTTGTGCCAACCAAGTTGGAAATCTACGGCAAAAAGAACTGACAGCATAAGCACGACACCTACTGTTTTCTCTGTTCCAGTTCCCATTCCAGTCTGGACAACATCTGCTGGTGGGCATCATCTTTGGTCACTGTCTGGAAACACAAAACGAAGGCCGGAATTCAATGAGTGTGAAATCAAGAGAATGCTGGAAGGTGTACAAAAGTACCTTTACTTGACAGAACCATGAATAAAAAAAAATATTCATAAATAAGAGTCTCTTTTGTTCTTGTCTTTAGCTTGTTTTTGCAAAATGATGAAAAATAAATTTGTGTAAATCTTGTGAATGAGTTCAAAGACATCATGCTACCCCCTGCCCTCATCACTTACTGGATTGGAAATGGATTCCGGTGCATTTTGATAAAATTCTTCCACAGACACAAGCTCAATTTCTTCATCTTTGGATCTTTAAAAAAAAAGAAATAAACAAATTTGAAAGAGAAATAACAGACAAACATTAAAAGACATCATTTTTTCCCTTGGAAATAAATATCAACACAATGTTATGCTTTCTTTGTGGAAAGTCAAACTCTAAAACACAAATATCATTGTCCTAAAACACATTTTTTATGCAAGGACATCTTGTATAACTTAAAATAAAAGGATACAAGGGGGAGAAGAGGGAGGAGAGGAGGAGGGAAGAGATGGAGGAATAGAAGAAGAGGTGCTCCTCAAGTGTCATCAAAGAGGACACGGGTCATTGTCATGCAAGCCGTACTCGGTTTTACGGCATACATCCCCACCAACAATCACCCCGTTCCCACCCCTCACACTTACTTAAAGCCCAGACATTTGTTTATTTCCTTTTGGAGATGCATGGCCTCATATAGAAGATTCTGTAGCTGTAGATGGCAATGGTCAATCTTGTGCTTGGCCTGAAGAAAAAAAAGAAGGGAGTAAGAGAGAGCAAAAAACAACTTTCGAGGCCTTTACGAGTGGGTTCATGGGATAAATCTTTCTGCAAAGTGCACTTTCCCGACACCATAATCAAAAGCAATCACAGAGAAAAACAAAATCAATTTTTATTTTAGTATTTGTGTTATAAATCTCTCCCAAGTTGTGACAACATTTCTTTAAAAGAGACAAAATCAGAATTCACTTCTTTTTGGCTTCCAAAAACGAAAATGAAAACAAGCAATGTATAAAGTATCAAATTTGTGGTGAACAGGTTTTTGAAAGAAGAAACTTTTGAAACATGAATGAACTTTTAAAACCCTACCTCATTTGTAGCTTCACGGGCCCTGCGGCACCGAAAGTGTGCGAGTCTATTCAGCTTTTTCATACCCATAAACGGCACAGCGGCATCTGTGCGAAGTGTTTCAAGTTCTGATGAATGCTACAGTACAAAAGCAAAAAAAAAAAAGAAAAAGAAGAAAAGAAAAGTAAGACTCATGATACTATGTAGTCTCAATCAATGTCTTGCAGTTTATGGACGTTTATCACATGACTTGAAACAATGTGTAGCATCAATGTTATCAAAAAGTTGGACAAGGTCGATGGATGAACCTTCACCGACGTATGGGCATCAACTGAAATAACATTAGCATGCAGTGATCCCGTTTATTTAAGGGCACTTGACGTCTGTTCATTCTAGATGACAATTGATTTCCCTCTGTATTGGTGTCTGCAGTATATGACTGAAATTAAATGTGGCACTTTCTTTTGAAATCCCACACATATCACCTCACCTGTCACCTGTCTGCCTCCTCATCTTCGAGGTTAGCAGCCTCACATGCGGTCAGAACGATACTTCTC
>JBBPCV010016337.1:0-10206 GCA_037974505.1 Plocamopherus tilesii
AACCTAAACCACAAAACAACAACAACAAGAACCTAAACCACAAAACAACAACAACAAGAACCTAAACCACAAAACAAAACAAAAACAAAAACAAACAAACCAAAATCAAACAAAAAAAACCCAAAAACAAACAAAAAACAACAACCCCTATTTCCAAAACTTCTCAAACAAATATCAATAAATATTGCTGCATGTTAAATTATTGAGAAATTCTGAGAGGTAAGTTTCACTTTGGAAAATATCCATTATCAAAGCTTGTAAACACTGTGAAGGAAATAAAAGAAAATAGCCCTACATCATTAACAAGTTTATGTAACTGAAAAAACAGCCAAAGAGGATTTAACTTGAAATCACTCTTGATCTTTAGTGGTTTTTTCTCTCCTTTCTTATACAATGTTGTAACATATATTCTATTGGAAACTAATTTGGTTTTAAAGATGACAAAACAAGACATTAAAAAAAGGAAAAACAAATTAAAAAAACAGCAAAAAACAACAAAACATAAAAAAGATATATGACTCACAAGCACATGCAAGAAAAACAACACCAAAACAAGAGAAAAACCCCAAGACACACCAATATTTTCTCACCTCAATCTCGACCGGAGCTTGGGTATCCACCACGATGACAGCTTCCTCCAGCTCTTGTGGTTTGCCAGAAATCTGAATAGTGACTTCATCTTTGTGGGTTTCCTGAACATCCAAGGGCTGTTCCTTACTTACTTCCACTTCTGACTTGAAAGTTTCAGTTTCCATCTTTTCTTCTTGTGCGATCTCAACCTGGATCACTTCTGTCTGTGTTGATTCTACAGGAATCTCCATGCTGGTGATCTCCCTTGTTTCTGGTTCGATTTGCAGTGAAAACTGGACTTCTTCAAGGCTTTCCTCTGGTTTCTTGGAAATTTGCATTTCTATCTCTTCCTTATGCAGTTCAACTACAGTTTCTTCACTCTCGACAGTAACTTCATCGGTTGTTTTTTCTTGAATATCTGGTTTCAAGACTTCCTCTTCTGACATTTGAATATCCAGAGTAATTTCCTGAGACGGCTCCTCTGATGTCTGGCTCACTTCTTTCTCTGGGATTTGGACCTGCATCACTGTCTCATGCGTGGTTTCTGTTGTAACCTGATCCACCTGGGTTTCCTGTTCTGGAGCTGGGATCTGAGTATCCAAAGTCAGAACAGCCTCACTCTCAACAGCTGAAGTCTCCTGGTCAACCGGGGCTTCTACTGTCTCCTCCTCTTGCTTGGCTTCAATCACCAGTTCCACTGATGTTGGAACTTCAGACATCTCCTCCTTGTCTGCATCTGAAGTTGGCACAATGATTATCTCACTTGTTTCGACGGCCTCCTCTTGCAGTGGTTTATCTGACTCAGTTTCTTTTTCATCACTAATTTCAGATACCTCCGTGGGAATTTGTATAACCATCTCTACTTCCTCGGTCTCTTCTGTGGAAATGCTTTCAGAAGGTTGCATGACTGGAACAACTAATTCAAATTTTTCTGTCTCTTCTGGTTTTTCTACAGTACTTGTCAAGTCGACCTCTGAGGGAACAACTATGATCTCAGTGCTTTCTGCGTCAACGGACATCACTTCCTCTTCTGGTGCAACAGGCTCATCAGCAATGATTTCTGATTCAGTAACCTCAGTGCGGTCTTCCGTTATTTCATCTGTTGTAGTTGTGGTGAAAGTCAATTCAACAGTTTCCTGTTTTTCTGTGGGAATTTCATCTTTGGAGATTTTTATTTCTATTTCTTCCTTGACAAGTTCAACCTCTGTTGGTTCATCTGTATCTTGAGTGACAAGATCGACTTCTGATGGGACGACAGCCATGTCCACAGTGTCTGTGTCTACCTCGATGGTCTCAGCAACTGGAGCTTCCACTTGACTTTCTTCCATCGGCTTGGTTTCTTCTACATCTGGCCCAGTCATGGGCACTGTTATTTTCACTTCTTCTTTTTGCGGCTGTTTTTGCACTTCAAATACTTTTGTTTCTTTCACAAGAGTCTGTCTTGTTTCTTCTACCTGTTCTTCAGTTGGCCGGCTTGTTTCAGATGCAGGAACAGCTTCACTAATTTCCACATCAGCTCGGCTGATTTTTCCAATGGGAATTTCTAGCTCCTGAACTTGAGGTTCTCTTTGAAGTGTTGTCTCATGAATCTCAATTTCAATTCTCTGGGCAGCTGGTTTTGAGACTTCCATTTGCTTCGACACTTCAACCGTAGAAGTGGTGACTGGAATCTCTACCAATTCAGGCTGCGTCTGCACAATTTCAATGGTCTCAGTGTGCTTCTCTTCTGGCAAGGAGCTGTCCACTATAGGTACAGACTTGATTTCTTGTGTAACAGTCCTGGTGGCTTCTGTAACTTGGTCGATTAACTCTTCCTCTTGTGCTGGAAGTTGGAGTCTGAGTTCAAAAGGAGCAGCTTCTTCCTCTTTCCTCACACTTACAGTAGTGGTGTGAAGGCTTGTCATACCTTCAGTGGTTGCTGGCATCTCCTCTTGAATTTCCTTCGTAACCTGAGTGAAGGTTGTGGTTTCCTGCACCAGCGTGCTTGTCGTTGTTGTTGTTGGCTGCTGAGGAATGCCAATTTGGATTTCAAAGGACTGAGGCTGTGGTTGTGGTGCCACGGTTTGAATTTCTATCGTCTCTTTGACTGTGGTTTTATCTGGCCCCTCCAATACTTGCTCTGGAGTGTGATCGATTTCAATGGTTTCCTTATGAATTTCATCTGTTGTGATTGTTTCTTCACCTGAAGTTGATTTAAAATGAAACAAAAAACTAAATGAGAATTGTAAATTGTTATTTATTTCCGTTTTGTTCTTGCATGCATCAAATTGATCGAAGATAGGTCTGAAGTTTTCTCATGTAACATTAAACAAAATAAAGAAAATTTGCAGTTATTAGTGTTGCAGCAAATTAGAATCATTGTTTTTTTTAGCTATATAGTAGAAGGAGATAATGCAATCTAATAGGAAGAAAATAAATTTGTTCCATTTATTAATATCATAGAGAAAAAAAATATTGCATATCTGTTGAATAATACTACATGGCATCTTACAATGCTATATTTAACCAATAAGCTTTCCACTGTGGTGCATTGTCATTAGCCAGTGAGTAGCAGTGAAGTCAAGATAAAACAAAAACTTGTAATTATCTCTTGAAGAACTTACTTGAAACGGTGAGACGACAAGTTGTAATAGATTCTCCAAAGGGGTTGACAGCAGTACAGGTGTACTCTCCTTCATCCTCAGGGAACACTTCAACAATGATCAGAGTGCTCTCCTCTTTCTCAACATCAATGATGATTTGGAAGTCACTGCTGGGTTTGATTACATCACCATTGAAGTACCAAGTGATGGTTGGAGAAGGCCTTCCCCGAAATCGGACATTCAGCACCACCCGTTGTGCATCCTTGACAGTTTGAGACTGGAGAAGTTCCGTGAATTCTGGAGGCTGACCCTCAACAGGTTCCTCTGGAGCTGCTTCTTCTGGAGGCATTTCTTGCACAGGAATTTCCTCTGTGGGTTTTGTTGTTTCTTCCACAGTCTCATCTACGGGCTTGACTTCCTCTTCTTGGGGCATGTCCTCAGGCTTGATTTCAATCTCCATACGTTGGGTGGCTGTAAGAACAGATTAAAATAAGAGTACAAACTAGCTACATTGTATTGTGTATAAGGCAAACTAATGTAATTTATACTTAAATTTCAGATGTTTGATAACATATTAAAATAATAATGATCTTGTGATCTCATTCATTGCACAGTACTCTTTTCAAAATAATTAATGTTTGAAGAATTCAAAATGAAAAATAACCATAATATATTTGGATCTAATGCTCAACATTTACATTTACATCTTCAAGTGTAGATAGCCTTTGCGTTCATATTTCCCTAGTATTTTCAGATTGTGGAATTAACTATCAATCAATATAAAATGCAGTAAGGATACAAATGATTTTCATTGACATCTATATAAAATACTAAACACACATTTCAGTGCATTGATAAGAATACTCAGTAAAATGAGTTTGTCATCAATTATGAAGAAAAAGAAAATGAAACATGAAAAAGATATAGAGAATATATACAGATAAACAAATTGATAAACATGGGAGGAATATTAAATAATAATATAATATGTTACTTACGGTTCACAGTCAAAGTTGTCTTGCAAACCGTTTTGCCAACAATGTTCTCAGCTTCACAAATGTAAGTGCCAGAGTCCTCTGGCTGAGCATCGACAATGATTAAAATGGACGTGTTCTTCTCTTTGATAAATTCTACACGCTCATTAGGGGTGATTTGCACTTCATTCTTATACCACTTGATGGTAGTCTCTGGTTCTCCCTCAAAGTCAACCTCAAACCTGAAGGTGTAAATGAAATGTTAAGAAAAAGAATCATTTAACAAATTCCTTACCTAAGAAATTTACAAAAATAAACATAAAAATATCTTTAATAGCCTCTTTTTTTTTTTCTTTTACTATTGCTAGACTATTGACATTATTTTTCAAGCATTTATTGCCACGAAATTAGTATAATTATCTTAAATTAAAAGAAAATTGAAATATCACTTGCTTTTATTTTCTTTCTCTTGTCATCTAGGAAAAATTGTTTTTCTCTTGTCATCTACGAATATTTTAATATAAAAAAGTACAACTTTCTACATTTTATATGACAAAATACACCTTACAAAAAGAGACAACCCCAACATAAATAATACCTGTATTCAAAAGTGGGAGATTAATTGAAGCTCCACTAATTGACTTCCAATATTACTGAGCATTTAAATGACTTAATAGTAAATTTAATAATAAATAATAATAATCTGTAAGAGAAAGAGAGGGGGACATACCTGACAGTTTCTCCTTGGTCTACTTGCATTGCAGGAAGGAGGGGTTTGGTGAAGTTGGGTGGCACTTCCAAGGTGGTCTTGTGTTTCTCATCAACCACCTTGATGACGGTGTCCTCGTCTTCCTCCACCACATCAAACCTTGTCGTTGTTGTGGTGACCGTTTCTGAAGTAGTGGTTTCCTCAGTCGTTATGATCTCATGTTGCTGCACCTCTGAAGTGTGCACAAGAACAAGAATCGTTTTCAGAGTAAAACAAAAGTAAAGTATCTTAAATGGAAGGTTTAAAAACAAAAACAAAAAAAAAAAAGAAAGAAAACAATCTTTTCATATACATTTCCTTTAAAAACTATCTATACAAAAATTGTTTGTATTGATACAGAATAAAAGATGAAACAATTATGAACAGAATTTGAAAAGGACACCAACCTTGAATGATGAGGGTAGCTGAAGTCATGGCTTCTCCAAATTGATTCACTGCTTTGCAAGTGATTTCTCCAGCATCGTCTGGAAACACTTCGGCAATCTCCAAGGTGCAGACACCAGTATCTGGCTCATACACCAGTTTTATGTCAGGACCAGGTGTGATTTCAATGGTGTTTTTGTACCACGTGACCTGAGGCTGTGGGCTTGCAACTAGACGACAAGTCATGGTAAGACTTTCACCATCGGTCACAACCTAGGTTTGATTAAAGGAACAAGGATAGAAAAAGATGAAAGATGCAAGAACAAATATATAAGGATATTGCATTCTGTCTTAATGTGCCAATACCATTAATTATTCCTGAAACTGTGAGTATTTATTGCTCACACCCCCATGAAAAAACAACAAGAAAAGAATATTCCCTCCCCCATAAGAAAAAAAAATGAAACAGAACATAAAAATTAACAAAAATACAAAACAAAACAAAACAAAACAAAAAATCTCCCCCCAAAAAAACAATAAACAAAAAAAAGAAAAGAAAAAGACCAACAAAAAAACCCCACAAAAAAAAAAACGTAACCAAAAACAAAATAAAAAACAAAATAAAACAACTTGAAGAAAACATTACAAAAATGCCAAACCTAAAACTAAAACAAAACAAACAGGTCCAGTGAGAGATATGAGCAGACCAAAAAGAAAAATCTATTCAGCTACTAGATGAAGAATTCATTTGAGTTTTTGGGTTGTTGGGCTGAGGGTTATTGTTAAGAGCTTATTTTTCTGTTGTTTTTCTTTGATTTAATTTTTCTTTCTGCTTCCAAAATAAAATAAGATAATAAATTTCAGCTGTGTGTTTTTTGTTGTTGTTTTTTTTTTTCATATAGTAGAAAGCTTTTAATATGTGCTCAACTGGGTTTGACAGAGAAACAAGACTTTTGCCCTGACCTGCGGCTGAAGCATTTCAACAAAGTCGGGGGCCACCTCATCAGGAGCCTGGACAGGGATCATTTGTTCTGGGGGCTGTTCCAGATCGACCATTTCCGTGACCTGTCCAATGACTGCCTGGATTGTCACATCCTCGTCAGGCCCTGCATCAGGTGGTGTCGGAATACCAGCATCTGTGACATCCATTGTGTCTTCCTCTTTGGAAGGAACCTGCAATGATACAGGATTTCTTTGAAATTTGCTTTTCTTGAATGAGCATTTAAACAAACTTGGAGGAAGCTAATCATTCGAACTTCTGCTTAATGATATTTTCAGTGTCTTAGGGCAAAGAAGAACAAAAATTTTTAATAAATTTTCTTCATTGTCAGTAAATTATTTTCATATTTGCTTCATACAAATGACTTTCCAAACAAGAGACAGCACTGGGAAATTAAAATTAACATTTTTTGACATATATGCAATTTACTTCACTCCAGCACTATTTCTTTATCATTAAGTGACATCTTTACCTCAATGGTGTCTTCCTTAATGGTGATGGTTACTTCCTCAGACTCTGTAGTTACTTCTTCAGTGGTTGTAGATTCTTGAAGAATGACCTCTGGTGCTTCCTCGGGTGACTCTGGGATTTTGAATTCCCTCACGTGTGTTTCCTTTGTCAACGCATCCTCTTGAACCTAGGAGAGACAAATAACATACATCATCATCATCATAATAATAATAATAATAATAATAATAATAATAATAATAATAATAAAAATAATAACAATGCAATTGATTTATATAGTGCTGAAGCTATATAAACATCAACGTTTATTGTGTCCGTTATTTCTATTAATTTACATCTGATTTCCATCCTTGCTTTAATGTGATTGACAGGGAAAGAAGCTGAAAAGCTTTGAAAATTCTTCAGTATTTAAATAAAAGTTGACAAAATGACAACCAATGGTTCGGATTTTGTTTTAGAGGATAATAAGGTCTTCATTTTGAACAAAGTGAACAGTGAAGTAAAATAGTATACTGAGGTTAAATGGTGAAAAGGCAGTGCACCTTGTATTTAATTTATTTCCATTATCTTGAAGAAGATAACACATTTCCCTGTATAGCTGTAAAGGACAAGATACTCAAGTAGCTTACACTTTAATTGTTACAGGAGGTTACATCTGAAATCTTGTCTAATCATCTGTCAACATGACAGATAATACTGTATACTATGCGTTTCTTAAGCATTGACACTTCCCAAATTATCCAAAACTATATGTTTTACCTCATCCTTAGGTTCCTCAGGAGCTTCTTCAACAGGCTCTTCAAACTGAACAAATTCCCTTTCTGGTGATTCTGGGATTTTCTCTGGGACTAGAGGTACCAGTTTTGGTCGATCAATGACCTTAGCATTGATGGATGGTTCAGTGACCTCTTCATCAATTTCTTCCACTGCTGTGTAGTAAGTATCTGATGAGCCTGCCACTGATGTTATGGATTCAGGGATTGGAGAGAACACTGGAGATTCAAGCATTGGCTCCTCTTCCTTGACATAAGGTTCAACCTGTAGGAGGCAAAATTACAATAAAATTTGACTTGATTGTAAGAAAACAATGCATAAAAGGGAATTTCCTCTATATAGCAATCATCTACATTTTTTTTTTAATAGAATCTGAGGAAAAAGTAGGTCTAATATCGCTGTAAAAGGGAAACCCTGGTATTCAAATAATATATCACAAATTTCAAGAGAAAATCACAACAAAAACACAATTTTCCTTGCAACTGCAATACAGGTTATATTTGAGCTAAATGATTTTGTCCATGAATTTAGGAGTAATTTTAAGTAAATGATGTATAAGCATGAAAAATATTTTTTTAATGTTTCATACTAAATGTCTTGTACGGAAGATGAATATACGCATGATTAAACATTTTATTTCTATTTCTTTAGTACTCATAGCATCAAATACAGGGTCAATATTACCTTGGGTCTATCAATGACATTTGGGATGACCTCATCTTCATTGATCTCAATGGGTTGGTCTTCCTCACTGACTTCCATTGGCTTTTCTTGCTCTTCTTCCTTCAACACAAATTCAATTTGTTGTGGAGCCGATGTGTCAATGGTTATGGTTTCTTCCTGTAAATTATAAAAAATCAATAATGGACATGGTTGAAAAATATTTTCTTCAGATTGTTGATGATTTTGATCTCTGTTCTTGTCTGCTTATTCAATGAGTCATCCAGTATTTTATGCAAGTTTTTTTTCCATTCATTCATGAGGAATCTCTTTATATCAATATATAAAATACTTCAGGAAAATGTTACATAATGCAATGGCTATTTTTACATAACGAAGTGGCCTTCCTTACTTATTTACTCTCAGAAAGGACAAAAAGTTTGAATCTCATTGAATTAAAAAGCATATTAAAAAAATACACGTACTTCATTTCTCTTAGCACATAACCTTGTTCCATGAATATTACTTCATTCACCACATCCTTAATAAATGTCACAGACTTGTATATAGATAACAGTCGCCTCAACTTCATGTAAAAAGTCATTACCTATCAATGACATTTCAGAGGTAAAAGTTAAGGTTACATCACATTGTTCTCTAAAAGAGAAAAACCAAACTGTCTTTGAAAGGGAAGACTAAAACAGAAATACCAAACCATAAATGAAAAGAAAGACTAAAAGGGAAAAAGTTAACCGCACCTGAGGCTCTACCTCAAGCTCCATGGTTGTCTCCTTGGCATCCTGTACACTCAGGTAGGCAGAGGTGGTGGCTTGACCTGCTGGGTTTTGGGCCACACAGATGTACTGGCCCTGGTCCTCTGGGAACACCTCCACGATGATGAGACTCACCTAGGATGGAAGCCAGGACGGTCAATATTACACGCAAAAATGGAAAATAGTGTCAAGTGACAGTAAACTGTCTTCTTCATAATGAGAATTATCTTCACTGAACACAGAAGGATCATAAAAAAAGTTTTACGGTGAACTTCGACTATAACAAAATATTCCTCACTGATCAGTCATTCTTATTGTAACCAAGCTCTTGTTACCAGTTAGGTAAGCAAACACATATAAGAATTAAAAAAAACCCCAAAAAACAAGAAAAAAACAAAACAAAACAAATTCTAATCACCCCTTTAGATTCATGTTTTCAGTATGACCTAGCTCCCTTCATACGTCCACTGCATTCCATTTTTTCCCTTTATTTTATTCTTGGCAGTCTAGTAGTAGAAGTTTATCACTACACCTCCAAGCAATGCTGCTTTATCCCTATCTTGAAATCATCATCAGATTGGTGACCTATTTTGCAATCTCCCTTAAGTTTGGTAACTGGACAGTGAAGGACGATGGCATCTGTTGTTTGTGGGCAGGTACGTGATTCAATGAGCCCTGACCTGTGCATATTTGCTGCTGTGCAGCTGTGTTCTATGTGTGTTAAATCAATCTGCAGCAACCCTGTATATTCTTGTTTCTTGAGAACCAAAACATAACAGACAAAGTTTTTCTACAAAAAAAATCAAGTCATGCCATCCTACCTCGCCTGTGTCTGGATTATACGAGATGACAAACTCTTCATCTTCATCGATGTTCTTGCTGTCGTGGAAGAAGGACACAGTGGGCATGGGAGAGCCGGTGACCTTGCAGTTGAGTTGAAGCTCCTGGCCATCTACAGCTTCGATGTCTTGCATTGGTTCTACAAACAAAGGCGGGGCCAACACCTGGGACGGAGATGGCTCTATCACCGCAGAATCCTCTGGACGTAACGCATCCTCTTGGGCTGGTTCTAAAATGAAAGTGATGATAAAACATTTTTATTCAATTATGTGGATTTTCATTCTAAATTAAGGCTTAAATGAGAGTGACTCAGAAATTTGCCCAGTTAAATTAATTTTAATTCTCTCGCCCCCTCCCTTTTTCTGTCCATTTATTATCCTACCTAACTCCCATTTTACTCTCTATTGTGTATCTTTTTGTCTGTCTCTCTCTC
>JBBPCV010016448.1:0-10203 GCA_037974505.1 Plocamopherus tilesii
TTGTTCACAGACTTTGAAGGAGCAAGGATACCGTGTCTCTTGCTATGACGCCATGCCTGGATACCGACAGGAAGGTACAGACCTATGAGGAGAGAGCAAGCGCCGAGAAATATTAGCATCAGCAAACCGTTATAGATTGATGGCCACAAAGTATCTTTGTATTCGTCGTCAATGGTGCATTGCTTTCCGTAAACATCCGGCCTTGGGGTGGGCACTGTTTGAGAGCCATTCAGTACTGCTTGTGGTACGGCAAGCACACATGAGAAAAGGGCGATAAAAAAGGACACGGTCTTGGCTGTTGTGACAGTTGTCTGCCTTCCAAATGGTTTGCAAACCATTTTGTATCTGGAGAAGTACAAACGAAAATGCGTGTCAGTTGATTATTTCGACTACAAGGGAAAGTATCGGTGGCAATACGAAAAGGACTTAGAGAACAGAGACCATTGCGAAGACGTCAACGAGTACGGTTAGGAAAAGACAACAATAACAGCAAAAGCAAGACTCATAGAACAAAAACAATGAAGCAGACATACGAACAACTCAAATATGCTTAGAGGAAAATGACGACGACAAAGCATGTTCTCACGACACCTGTCTGCCTCTAGTTGTACGCATAGAGGTGTCATGACGAACGTCTAATGTAATATCAATAAGTGGAACACTAATCACCTACTTACTGCTACAGCCAAAAGGGTCAGTGCAGATGTGAACGTTGTGTAGGCATTGATGTACAGCCGAATTTTACATATGGGACGGTTGTCGAAGTCCCAATAGTGAAAGGTATCGTAGACTTCTCCTGGGAAGAAAGAAGAAAGCCAAAGAAACTTCACACCTGAAACATTAAATGTCCATACATATGCTGCCTCTTAATCAAAAGTACGGAAACCTTCGAAACTATTTAATGTAGAATTTAGATAATGACATGTGTGTCGGAAGTATGTACATATCTGCGCAAATTCTTTTTTTAAATATATCTTTAACAATTGTACCCACTCGCACTTACTGTCAACAGTACCTGTTCACTCCAGGAATCCCATAATGATAAACTAACACAATGTACATTATTTAATGGCAGTTGACCATATCACATCTCCTGAGGTAGCACAAAGAGCGTTCCCAGCACCAGTTATTGATGTTTATTGTTCTTTTAAGGTATATAGTATTATATTGTGAATGAATCCACTCTCCGGTTTGAATTTGATTCTTTTACAAGCTACACGTTGGTCTTATAAGCTTGAGGGTAGAGACAGACATTGGGAGCAATTGATACGGTCTCTCTACTGTAATTACTACAATCTGAAGTTAAAGTACTAATTGAGCTATGTGCGGATTTTAAAATTATCTGAATTGAGACCGAAATATTGTGAAGGAGATTTTATTTTTTAGAATAATTGCCCTACCTGGTATAGCCAGAACGTTGGAGGTTAGGTCAAAAGCTGCTATAGCCATGATGAAGATGTATGTGGCATTGCGTCGACGTTTCCTGGAGTAGACCAACAACACCATGGAGTTGCCTATCGAACCAACAATGGATATTATGGACAAGAAAGCAATTGTTGGAATCAGGTAGCGCGTAGATTCTTCCTGTAAAAGGTCAAGGTATCTATTCCACTCCTCATTTGTTATGTTGGAAGAGGATGAGCTTTCCGAAACAACATTGGTTGTCTGTAATATAGACGTTACGCTAGAAGAATCGACGGCCATAATGGTGTTGGTATTCAGCGACGTGGTCAAAGAGGATGTGGGTTGCCGTAGAGAGGACGTAGAAGATGTAATATTTGATAGCATTATTGGACCAGAAGTCTGTCTGTAGATGTGTATACCGATGTGTTTGTCTATAGCACGTGGGATGTCCGGAACCAGAGTTCATTCAGATGGTGGGGAGTTAATCGCCATGGCGTTCAGTCTTCCAACTGTGTTGTGTGAGCTGTTGTCGTGGGCAAGTGTGATATGAGCTGTTGTTGTGGGCAAGTGTGATATCAACTGTTGTCGTGGGCAAGTGTGATATGAGCTGTTGTTGTGGGCAAGTGTGATATGAGCTGTTGTTGTGGGCAAGTGTGATATGAGCTGTTGTTGTGGGCATGTGTGATATCAACTGTTGTTGTGGGCAAGTGTGATATCAACTGTTGTTGTGGGCAAGTGTCATATCAACTGTTGTTGTGGGCAAGTGTCATATCAACTGTTGTTGTGGGCAAGTGTGATATCAACAGCTGTTGTGGGCAAGTGTGATATAAACTGTTGTTTTGGGCAAGTGTGATACCAACTGTTGTTGTTGTTGGCAAGTGTGATATCAACTGTTATTGTGGGCAAGTGTGTTATGAACTGTTTTTGTTGGCAAGTGTGACTTCTCAGTGGACTGTACAGAGTTTATGTTCAAAGCCAAATTAACGGTTGCTGAACGACGCAGGCAAAACATCCGTCAGACGCCCGGGGCTGGTTCTTCACCCTTGTAGCCATGGACGTAACGGCTGTCGCGTTGATTTCAGAGTTAATAGATACTTATTCTATCAGTTGTTGACTCATAAGGAGTTGAGAAAATGCCATGCCGATTCCTTGACTTAAGTCGGAGCAAGTCAGTGTGTATGCTTTAAGCTGCGTACAGGCGCTTTGTTTGCGAGATTTCACAGCACTGTCCGTCGAATGAAGAACATTTTTGAGTAACTGTAGACGATACAAGTAATATATTAACGTGACAATCTGTTTTGACTGAGTCACTATCAAACAGTGCATGTATATCATCCTTTTTCTTTATTTGTTTTCATGATATTTTGAAGATTTATCAATATCAGCGTTTTAGTAATTTAGTGATTTGGCTAACTCTCACAGATATGCAAAGGACCAGAGTACATCGATATGTTAAAATAACAATAAAAACAAACAAACATAAATGAACTATTTTTCCAAAGAAATACTGATACAGCCCTTTGTTTCGACTCGATGGAATTTAATAAAAATATGTTTGCCGTCGACTTCATGTCCACAACAGGGTTTAAAGACATAATGACAGTTCTGAAACATCTCAGCGAGTTCAATCTCCATATAAACAAAAATAAAACATAATTTACTAAAATTACAATCGATAACAATCGTTGGAGAAAAGTGAAAAAGGTTGGATGGCTCGATGGCGATGAGGAAAATGTATGTCGGACACTTTGAAATGCAGCACTTCACAAACTCAAATACGTTTGGCGCAGAAAAGATCATGTTAAAAGACTCAACAGCCTGAAATTGTACGGGGCAATTGTAAAATCAGTCCTCTTATATAACTGTGAAACTCGGGCACTTGCAAAACAGAATAAATATAAACTTCGGCAGTGGGTAACTACGCACAGGTCTAAAAAGCAGGTGCCCTACAAAAATCAATAATAAATTGCTTTATAAGAAAACTTAAGGGATCTCATTAACACTTACAATACTGGAAAAACTACATGATGATAATATAAGTAATAGTATGAGTATTAGTATTGGTATGATTATTATCAACAATATCATCGTTGTTGGCGGTTTTTTGTTACTAGTACATGTATGATCATTAACATTTATGGCAGGACAGCACTAGCTGTGGTCAGTCCTTGTTTTGGAGGATTGGGTGATGAAGCCATATCCTACCGGAACCAGAAAAGGAATCAGGCCGAAATTTGTTTTCTTTGTTTTGTTTGTTTGTTAAGTATTGTTTTTTGCCTTTTCTTTGTTTGTTTTTTATTTTTATTATTTTTTTTTTTGCTATTTATTTATTTATTTATTTTTTGTTCTGGATGATTGGGTATTAATAGCCATTTCATATAAGAAATTCAATCAGTGATTAGGTGTAATTTAGGTTGCTAGATCAATCCCTTCCACCGCCATAAGCTTATTATTAGTGTTGTTATTGTTATAGTTTTTAATATTATTATTGATGGTATCGGTATTACTATTAATGGTAATGTTGTTTTTATTGGTATTATTACCATTATAACATTATTATTATTACTAATATTATTTTTATTACCATTATTATTATGATTACTATTATCATTATTGTTATTATTATTATTGTTATTATCATTATTATTATTATTATTACCATTATTATTATTATTATTATTATTATTATCGTTATTTTTGTTATCACTATTATTACTACTGCTAAGGCAATTGTTGCTGTAGTCCGTAAAGGAAAATTTTCTAGAAATCAGAGGTTACGAAGGAGTGCAGATTATGATCAATATGACCACAGAAAAGAAACTGATCAAGCTTTCAAAGCTGAGCAAATAAAAAAAAAAAAAATACGCTAAGCAAGTAGAAACGTATTCTTTTCCTTGAAACATCAAGCGGCACAAATTATTTCCTTACGAAAAGAACTGTTGTAATCCTCATTATTTCATCCGTTAAAGTAAATAAAGGTATCTGTAAAGAAAATGTGCAACATTGTCCCCGACTTTGGACACGTTTTATGATGGCAGGCAACCATTTATGCTAATAAAGCTATACAAAGCCAATGTGTCTCCGCCGTGTAATTCAGTCACACTACTTCCGAGAGAGACGTAGATGAAATATTGTGCATTAGTCATTGCTGTCCATGCCATCAGCCAATCACGAATGGGTGATACAACAGGAAGTAAGTAACAGTAATAATAACAATTAGAAGCAGACAATGAGGAAGATACGAACGGTTGATATGCATATTACTCATGTATGAGACAGGAAAATGAAGCAACTGGATGTGAGAGCAGATACGCAGACGACGACAAGGAGACGGGTGATGTGAAGGGAGAGGAATAGTTGTAACAGAAGGAGAAGAAGAAGAAGAAGAAGAAGAAGAAGAAGAAGAAGAAGAAGAAGAACAACAACAACAACAACAAACAGCGGTGTCTCTGCTCGAAGAACAATGTATTGCGCCTAACTGGCAGCATGTTAGCATGATCGGTCTTATGAATTCGGTACTGCTGTTGGCTAGGGACACCTTGTAAAGCGCATTGAGCACATTTAGTGTATATTGCGCTATATAAAGGCTCCAGAAAACGCAGACTGGTGCAAAATGTGGGTGCAATACGTCAGGTCTTCTCTTTATTCTGATAAAGACGGCACGGTGTGAATTTTGCAGATGACACTGCCCACTATCATGGGCACAGACCCATTATATACGGCATAAGGTTAACAATGAACCAAACGTCCAAGAGGATCACGTTTGGCTACAAATAACCTTTGCCAGAACACGAGTGATGAGAATAAATAGTATACAGGAAGGCGGACACCGCCTTGACGATAGGGAGATAGAAAAAATAGACATTTGTGCAACAATATCAAAAGAAGATGATGTATGTAAAATATCATACATTATCAACAAAAGAGGATATACTCCCTCAAAACGTTTTAATATATATGGAAGTCAAACAAAATAAAAAGAAGAACAAAAATTTAATTATGTAAAATCATTAGTAATACTGATTCTCTGTCACGAGTTGAGAAGGAGCGATAATTCCATGTGGAGACGTTAAGTACAGAAAATAGAAGTTTATTTGGGCCTTTCTAAGACAAGAGCAATGGAAAAAAAATCAAACAGTTTTAAACAGGAAACCAGAACAAAAGAAGAGAAGGATGGCCGAAAACAACGTGGCGAAGAACAGTTGTGCAGGAAAGAACCGAAGCAGGATGGAAGACATGGGACGAATACTGGCAAACAGCGATCAACAAAGAAGAGTGTAAAAAGGGATAGAGTTTTGTGGTCATGAGGATCAAACGGGGGCATTCGATGATGAAAATGATAATCTACGGAGCTGGAGTCATGAAATTAAGGGGGCATAATTGCTAATGATGAATATTTTAACTGTGGGACTATGCTAGAGGTGTCGACCAAAGTCGGGACCCGACGGCACATCCCAGGATGTCATGGCAATACGGGAGAGCATAGTGGGACCCATGCCGTTCCCTAACGGAGGAGAATCTTGGTAAGGTAGATTTCCAAGGCAAAGTCAACGAGGATTATGGTCTTTTGGTAAAAGCAATCCTCTCTGCCGCTGCAGCTATCATTCCACTGCGAAGGGCTTTTCGGTTTAGCTCGTAGAGAACTTGTAGAGCGTACTATAAGTTGTGTGCTCAGGCGAAACTCCTCATCAGATAGGAGAAGCGGAAAATGCAGAGAGATGTGAATCGTTAAACTTGGCAGCGGAGGTCTGGAATTCATGGACGTTACTGGATGGACTTAGATGGACGTTTCAGTATTTGAACTGACATGGCGGGGTATTGCGTTCTCATCGAGTTCCCAGACCGTCATCGGGCGAGTGAGGCTAGGAACTGCGGTGGGTATCGCACCAACTTTAAAACTGAATGGTATCGCCCTCTGGCGGGCTTTCAGGAGGATCGAGGACTGGCTTGAAGGAGGGGGACTGCTCCAGGCCCAACTAGTTGATGGTCTTCACGGACGCCCGGTCAGCCCTGGAGGCTCACCAGAGATGGACTGCGGTGACGTGCGACCCGATCCTTGACGAGGTGGTGAAAGCTGCAGAGAGACTGATGGCGCTCGGCGTGGCCGTCACCCTGCAATGGATAGCTAGGCACTGCGGCATTCCAGGCAACGAGCGGGTGGACCGCATCGTAGAGGAGGGATCCGCTGACACTGTAGAACCTTAAGGCTTACCTGTCCCAATTGGCGTTACGTTTCAGCCGCCAAAAATATTGCTAAAGTTACCTCCACGGCAAGTCGCTAGAACAGTGGAGAACTGGTAGCACATCTCGCAACGTGCACGCCGTAATGCCAGTCCCTTCGAAGAGCGATCTGTGGCTTCTGCTGCCATGCAGCGAGCAAACGGCAATATTTGGTCACGAACAGGCCACTTAGCACTGAATGCTCCCCTGAAGAGGACGGGTGTACGTACTGAAGACAATTACCGCAACTGCGGTTACTGTGAAGAGACCGTGGCCCAATCCTTTTTGACTGCCCTTCCTACGATGGTGACCGCATGGCATACCTACCTAGCCCACCCACACCGGAGAACTGTCCGCCAGCTAAAACTCACGGCGGAGTTCCTATGTTGTGTCCTTGGTAGCTGGAATGTAACTGCTCGTTAGCCCTCGACCGCCTTCTGGGGTGGCGCGTTTGTTCTTCTGTCGTTGTCTGCGCTGACAAGGGTATTAGGTCTTTTCGGTATGAAGAGTATATACTCTCAGCGACCATTGCTTTCTGATAAACTGTGTGATTAACGTTCCGCAAGATCCCAGAATAAGACTCAATCTGAAATATATACTGATCTCTTTACATAAATGTTAGCATGACTTATACTGGATTCCACATCGCGTGAAATCGATTTTATCGAATAACTTTAGATGAATTTGTTATAAGACCAGATTTTGACAACCCATTTGACTGCCTGTATCGTAATTTACAAAACCCATTTCACACAAATAGTATAATAACTTAATGCAAATTCTCCATGCTCTTTGTAAAATATTCAGGCGAAAATGACGAAAATAGCCCTTCGCCGATGATCTCCAATATTCTTTGGCTTCTACTTTCTTCATCCATTGTTCGCTTTCTGTCTTTGCGATGTCATCTTTCCAACTTCCACGTGGTCTTCCTCTTGCTCTTCTACCTCTTTTTGGTTTCCATTCTGTGCACTTCTTACTCCATCTGTTGTCCTCTCGTCTTGCTACATGCCAAAGCCCATTTTTGTTTTAATATCTCTAATCTTACGATTCATCTTTTTTTTATGTCCCTTTGCGTAGTTCTTAATTTTTAGTGTCTTTTTGTGATGGACTCTGTCTGACATCCATATGTTAGTGTTGGTAGTATGCATTGATCGAATATTTGTTTCTTTAGAGTCGTTAGTATTTGTTTGGCCTGTAGTATTTCTTTATATTTCCCGAAGCAATTCCCATCCTGCTCTTATCCTTGCCAAGATTTTTAGCTAACAAGTGTCTAAAAAAAGAAGTACTATTACCACCCCTTTGGCAATCCTAGTCGCAACCCATCTATTCAGCTTTAATAAAAAATTTAGGAAATCCAATAGGGCTGTGGCTAATGAATCCATCAAAGATGAAAGACGTGAACTAGAAAAGGAAGAGAAACAAATATATGGAAGAAAGACACAAATGAGAAAAGCAAAACCACGAAAGGAACAAAACAATGAAAACGTACGGGAAAAATGAAAATACAAAGGAGAACACCGCTTAAAGAACTATTCTTTTATTTAAAGCGGGGAAGAAGCATGTTAAACACGGTAGCAATTAGTCAGCCAGAGTCATTATTAAAGTGCCGTGTACAATGAAAACATCCAAAAAGAAGTGAAACAAAAAACCAGGAGGATAAGATTGGTGAATATCTTTAGTACAATCGTCCCTCACCTTCTTTCATGTTACGAGTAATTGTAATGGGGATGATAATAATAATAATAATAATAATAATAATAATAATAATAAAATAATGATAATGATAATGATAGTAATAATAATCATAATAATAATAATAATAATAATAATAATAATAGTAAAATAATGATGATGATAATGATGATGATAACGATAATAAGACAATAAAAATAGAATAATAATAATTATAATACTATTAATAATGACAACAAAATCAACACTGAAAATAATAATACTAATATATTAATAATCATAATAATAATATTATTAATAATAATAATAATAAAAATAATAATAATAATAATGGACATTTATTACTGAGCGCACATATCTCATTGAAGTTAACAAGCATTATGTTAGACATTTACAACATATTTAAAACTATATAAACGCATTTAATGAAAAACTCAAACAATACTGTCAATAACGCCATTTTGAAAATGAGAAATACAACAGAGAAAACACGTAATTTTAAAGCACATAACTGACAATACAGGCGTACATCACTAAGCAGCCATCCATCGCATAAAACAACAAAAGAAACAAAAAGTAGAAGATTACGACAACGTATACAAACACAATCTTTGGAGAAAAGGGAAAGTAGAGGGGAAAAGATTAAGAAGAAGACCAGAACAGCAGTGAAATGATGGAATCGAAGATTGGCCAGGTAAGAACATCTCAGACGCCGAAAGACTGGATCTGGACAGGTCATCCATCGGCAGTGTGTTTGGGCGGCTATGCTCCAAGGGACATCACTCTGAAGGAGCTCTCCGGAATTGCAAGGTGAGACATAAATAGGGAGTACGAATGTTTAGAGATGTTGAGGAAAATGACAAATAATTCCTTTCAAAGGATTTAAATAAATATTCGGACTGTGTGCAAATGCAATAATATATTATTATTTACTTTTAGGCCAATCATCGAAATAAACATTTCAACTGAATTTAATCCGAAATCATGGCGAAATTCATTTTCTATATACAACAAAAACACCTACATGAAAGAAATTAGCGATAGAGGATTTTTAAAACCTATAAAGAGAGAGGAAGACAAGTGACTTTACTATTTTAGAGTAGAAACGAACATACGCAAAAAGGATTACGTTTTGCTGGCTGAAAATTACACAAAGGAAGCAAATCTACAAGCGTTATATTGGAAGATTATTGACAATATTTCTAGTTAAATTATTCTGCAAAAAATATGCATAAAGGCGTCAAAAACATGCAATTTTGTCACCTGTAATCTTGTTAGGAAGTTTTAAGAGGAGTTTAAAAAACAAACAATTGTAATCTGTTGTGTTCAGTTGAAATCAAGCGAAGTACGTTCGTGTTGACTTTATTCCTTTCTGAATTGCAGCAACCTATCTGCTTCCTGCAAGCTGGAAAAAGGCCATGGTTTCCTATCCCCACGTATTCCATTCCATGACTGTAACCCGTATAGGCTTCAACATTTTCCAAACAGCCTCATGTCTCTTCTAGCAACTTTACTGTTCTTCTCCATGCAATCTTTGCTCTCCTTTTTCCATTTTTCCTTTGTAAGGACCAATTGTTTGCAAGGATGAAATTATTTCTGATTGGTTTTCCTAGAACGTGCCCATGTATTTCGACCTTTGCATTTGGAATAACTTCCTCATCCTGTTTATACCTCCTCTTCCTAGCATAGGCATGTAACTGATTGATCTTGTCATTCCATTTTCAATATTCGTGTCTTAGAACTTCCTTGAAACGGTTCTGTTTCGGAATGCTTCTACCATTTTCTAGGCTGCATTCATATCTCATTATGCAACTACTTCAGGTAATGGAAAAATTTAGTAGTTTGATTGATAAGAAGGAAAATGTTGATGTTTTATATTTAGATTTC
>JBBPCV010016558.1:0-10200 GCA_037974505.1 Plocamopherus tilesii
CCCCCCCCACACACACACACACACACACACACCGTCCTGTGGTGTCTGATGCTACACGTGCGGACATTTTGATAAGTGCTGAAACTGCGAAAGACTGGAAGAACTGAGAAAGATACAGCAAAAGACTTGAGGGAGCTTTTCTGAAACTTATTCAAGTTACCGCAATAGTAGCAAAACATTTTTTTTTTTTTTAAACCGACAACAATGAAGCAAAGAAAAATAAAGGGGGAAAGCCAAAACAAATTATTGTCACTGAAGAAATTTAATATACTGGTTAAAATATAGTGGACAATTTGTTTACATATAATGAACACTGACATTTTGTGGGTTTTCCTGTGTTTTTGTTTTGTTTTTCTTTAAAAAGAAGATGTAAATCAACATGTTGATGTGTGAAAAGGTACATTTTATTCAAGTTCAATGTCAAAAGAGGAATAGGTGAAGGCAATGATGTGGTTTTCATCCTGATAGTGATAATGTTTGTTTCAATTTCAATATTCATTAACCTGAATCAAACAATAACATCAGTCATTTGGGTCATAATGTAACATTTCGATTTATATCTACCAAAATATTTTCTCTAATACTAGTATATTCATATAGTTTCAAATCTGAATATTTAATTTAATAGAAGTGAAAAATAGAGCTTTTCTGACGCTAGGTAAAAACAAAACATGATGTTAAGAAGTCTAAAATGTTTGGAAAGCAAAAAAAAAAAAAGAAAGAAAAAAAAAAAGAAGAGATAAAAAACACTCCATTACTACCATGCCCACAAAACAGAGAAAGGTTCACCTAGGAAGCCAAATAAAAGGAGAGAGTAATTCTAACAAAAAGAATGAAAGCACCTTAACTTCCCTTGTTTTATAAACTTAAACTAAAAAAGCTGACAGTGACAATAAAAGAAATAATTTGATTATAAATTCATTGAATTATTTTCTAGTTCAAAGTCAAAGTATGATCACCTTGCCAGGCTCAATGCTTATTTCAAACTCAATTATTTCATGCAAAGAAAAAGTGTTGATTATATCTTTTAAACCAAATGTTTTCATTTTCCATAGTTTTCTTTAAAATATGAATAAACATAATTTCTTTTATCTATGTTTTTGCAGTATTTATATATTATATATATGTAATATGTATTTATTTATTATATTACTTTTTATATGAAAAGTCAAAATTCAGTTACATGTATGACTATTCAATTGTATTGGTATCAAATATTAACATATTTAAACATATTACATAATAATATGTGTATATGTTTATATTATTATTATATATATATATATTATATAATACATATTTTATTATTATTATTATTATTTTCATAAAGGCAAGCTCCTCAAATGAGCTTTGAATTATGAATGATTTCTATACCGGAGTACAATTTAACTCAAATAAAAGGCAGGCCTTCAGAGCTGCCAAGCCCACGCCATAAGAAAATGAATGAGCAAAAAATGTACAATCCTAATCGGGGTAACTAGTAGATCTAACAAAAAAGTAACAAAACAATAATTATCTTTTTTTTCTTTTAATGAGACTAAAAATGTTACTGTTTGCTAAGGTGACTGCAGTGGCTGACTTGGAAACCCTAAACAAATCTCTAGCACTATCTGCAACTGCAAGTAGGATGTTTCTTTCAATGGATTTTAAGATCTCAGCATTCATGATACAGTATCTTCCCCAGACCCAGTAAGTTTCATAAACGATGTCAATGAAGGTGAGCAAGGAACCTTCTCTTCACAGACATGTTTTTGAGTGGGAAAATGTTTTTTAATGTAGTATCTTTCCATAGCTCAAATGCTAAAGTGTTATCTAAACATATTAACCTCAAGAAGAAAACGTAGGCTGTTTGATGACTACATTGCTTTAAATACCAGTCTGTATTCATCCCGCCAAATCTGTATTTCACTTCTTTTTTTTTTTTTGAGGCAGCTCCATTTTCCCTGAATAGATCTAGCATCAATTCATTTTCACATTAGGTTATAACCTCAGTAAGAGTAAGAAAGAGAAATGAAACTGAAAGTCAAGCTAACTAAAGCTTAGCTCGGAGACTGAAGAGTTCTTTTTGTATAATACATGTATAATCACTTACTCTAAATGTTTAATTTATACAATAACTATAATGACAACAAAGTCACTGTAAATTGTAAACATAAAACCAGGTTAATGACGACAAAGTCACTGTAAACGTAAAACCAGGTCAAGAAAATTTCCAATTGCTTAATCTTCCACCCCGACATAAATGCCCACAAAAAAGCATACAATCAAACCTTATTAAAAATGTAGGATGTACAAAAGGTCAAAAAGTCATGCAAATACAGTTTTTGGCGTAAGGTTGTCAAGTCTGAGCCAAGCATACCAGTACCCCAAACACAAGAAAGTGAATCACTCCAATTAAAAACAAAGTGCAATGGCAATAGTTTACTCAAAGCACAAACCCCAAACCACCAAAAATCACAAGAGAACGTAAAACGACACACAGAAGAAAAAAAAATCTGTTCATCATGAAACTTATTGTGAAAACAAAACACACAATGAGCACAGTATTGTAATGATAATGGTTAATGAGAGTAATGAGAGAGAAAAATGACAAAACAAAAATAAATAAATAAATAAGTAAAAAGGAGTTACAAATAATTGTAAAGTTGTGGTTTTTCATGGGCATAATCTTATTAATCTTATTATATATAAGAAGTACCGGTAAGTAAATAAAATATGCTTGCATCAATGAAGAAATAGCAAAGCCTTTGAGACACAAGTAAATCAAGAAGGATTGCTCTGAGATAGTAAGTAGGTTCTTATACATGTGTATTGGTTGAGTTTTAAAAATAATACATGTTTAAAATTTCAGAGATATAAATATTTATATATAATATTATATATATATATATTTATAACACACACACACAACCACATATCAGGGAAAAAAACAAAAACAGCCTTTGGTGACAATGTCTGAAAAATGTGTAGAAAAAGAAATGAAAGCATTGTTGAGGTGTAGCATTTTAAAAAAAAAAAGATCAACGTTTTATTGAACACAAGAACACATCCATGAGGATAATTTAATTTGCAAGAACTGCCATGACTTCATTTCACATCTTGCTTTACTCCCTCCAAAACTAAGAGTGATTTTGCAAATCTACCAGGACAAATTTCGAACTGACACTGGATAATGAACATTCCCTTAACATGTGTAGATAGAGTAGGGTTAGAAGTGGATCTGACATATATCTCATTAACAGATTTTTGACAGGGTGAGCCCCCGAAACAGTCTCAATCTTACTTGGAAATGGACTTCATTGCATATTGCATCATCATCTTTGACTATGGTTCTCAAAAACATTTTACAGGCCAGAAACACACCTTTAACTTTAAGTGTCAAACAAACATGAGACTCAGATATAAGTTAATGGCTAGTGGGACTTAAACTATGCATCTTTTGGTACTGTAGGGACTTCTGGAAGCTTGATATTGCACACTCAAAAGTGAAAAGAAGCAGATGGAAAGCAGTTATGATTTAAAATTTATGACATGGCGTGATAAAATTAATCTTCAGTCTAACAATTGTGTGAGCTTACTACCAAGGATGATCCATAGAGCATTTTCTTTGACTAAAGATGGATGGAAAAAGGTGCAAATTTAAGTACATGTACTACTGGAGGGCGGGTAATAACAATGTTCTTGGTGTTTTTTTTATTTTGTCTTTATAGTAGAGTCTTTAAAAAAAAAGTCTTTTGTTGATTATTCATATTATTACTGAGAGACTAAGAGCATAAACTGCAACCCCAGAATCCAGTTTCGTTTTCTAGATTTTTTTTTCCGTGGGCAAGAAAACTCACCCATATTATTACCCACATTTGTGGCACTGCCCAGCGACTGACACCGGGCTTATTCAATTTCAATTGACCCTAAGCACAAATCACCCTATGGGTACAATAAAGGGCACTTTATTATATTATATTACATTATATATATGTAAAATTTTAAAAATGACAAATCACCAAAAATGACAGGTAGAAGAGAAATGTAAAAGGAAATTTTATAGAAAACATATGAATATAAGGCAAAAGTGAAACTGCGATTAGACTGACACATACTTTTAGATGATTAAACAAACTCTTACTCTTACCTCCAAAGACTTACCGTACTACAGTGAAGTCCACTTTAACAAGTCCTGAAATAACGAGAAGTCTGTTATAAAGACACTATTCCAGAACCTCCTTTTTTGCCTTCTTTACCTGTGACTGTGACAGAGATTTGTAAGTGAAATGTTGCTATAGCACAATCAGACAAAGGCAAGTCAGGGGGTGGTTGTGGCATGCACAGACGAGCAGAATGCATCGCATGCCTACCAAGCCACTCTCTTATCCAATTAGGCCTACTTTATTATTTCCCTTGAATTTATCACTGGATGAATCCTGCTATAACAGATTTTTCGCACCAGTCCCCTCCCTCTGGAACCTAAAGTCCAACTCTGAACTCCCCCGACCTTCTAAACTGAGTGACAGTGAATAAGAGGAGTTAAACCCGCCACAGTAAATAAAATGCAAATGCAAATCTTAACTTCAAAATTGGGACCTCATCCATCCATGCCATCAACTGACAATGTACAAAGACAAGATATAGATTTAGCTTAATAACAATGAAAGGTTAACAAACAGACAAAAAAATAAGGCATTGTCTGTCTCTTCCTACTAAATGTGGGTGTCGAATGGTAGACAGGAGGTAATCATAGCAATAACAAAACCAATTCTGTGGAATGGAGTCCAACCAAGGCATCCGTTGATTTAGCATTAGCAACACGGTATTGGTAACAACAGTAAAACAATTGTCTAATACAGGATGATAAAATTTAATACTAGTAGATAGACAATGTATGAGTCCAAAAACACCTTTGTGACAACAAAACTAACAATAATTTATATAATAATAATAATCTGCATTATGAAACTAGAACATTTGCATGATGATAAAATCCAAACACCTGTGTAGCGGTGAAAAGTGAACTATTCAAACTTCTGCTGTCCGTGTGATAAATAAAACAAACCACTAACAGGTCACACCTTTGCATTATTAACAATGTGAACTGATACAATTTAGTACAAAAAATAAATTAGACTATGAAACATATGGGGATCATTTAAAAAGAACATACATCCCTATACTATATTTCCTTGTTCCCATCAATAAAATTTTCTTAGTTCTGAGTTTTCCTGTGCATATGCCATAAAAATAAACACACTTTTGGTAAAAATATCACGTTTGGTGAATTTTTCCTTTTATAATAATGTCTTATGTAATGTTCTTTGGGATGTCACTCCGACTAAATCTAGGTCCAAGACTGCGATACCCTAAAAATTGCAGTCATGATGACATGGCCGTAGGAATTAAATCATGGCCGTAGGAATTAAATCAAACAACAAATAACTGATTCAATAAAAATCACAGTTGACATCCAAGACTATAAAACTAGAAGAGGACTTTAGTTCTAGACAACGTATATCTTCAACAAACTGAAGCTGTGAACAATGTGGAAGAAAGAAAGGGGTTGTACACTGTAATTGTATGCAACCAGTTTTTGTATCGGCACCACTGCACTATGTGGTATACAGTCAATCTAGTAGGCATACAATCAAAACCCTTCCTTGAGAGGTGCAAAGATAAAGCAAGCTTATATTCATATGCTCACTGCACTCATGTAATCCATAAGTATCCGGCTATGGTTAGTAGATGATCTGGTCAGTGGGCCAGGTTGATACATCTGTACAATAGCTGCCATTTCTATTCATCCCTCTGCTCATTCATGTCCTATTCCCCTACCAAAACTTTTTATTATTTTTACTTAAGTAAAAAGTACTAAATTAAAATGACATTGTAAACATATTTAGCAACTTTCAGCAATGTGATCAGACTCGAAGTAGTAGTGACTTTTTGAACATTGATCAAAATTAAAAGCCTTCCATAATCAATAATCAATGTAATGCAACATTGAAACAATTTGTTAAAAATACCCTCAACAAAGAGCAGATCATAGGATGATTATACCTTTAGTGATGTTAAATGGATTATACAAAAAGATTAAGACACTAGCGGAAAAATTACCGGAGAAATTAAAAAAACTAAACCAATGCACAAATGATGTAACATAAGCAAATTGATAGATAGAACCCTGTGACATGGAAAAGGCAAAGGACATGATAAATCTGTATGGAAAACAGAATCATCACAAAATGAAACTTGAACCATTTGATAAAAATATAGATTTAAATGAACTG
The DNA here is from genome assembly GCA_037974505.1 of Plocamopherus tilesii. Classification (NCBI taxonomy): domain Eukaryota; kingdom Metazoa; phylum Mollusca; class Gastropoda; order Nudibranchia; family Polyceridae; genus Plocamopherus; species Plocamopherus tilesii. The sequence continues at coordinate 6,276 of JBBPCV010016558.1, forward strand.
CTTCAATATTTTGATTACATAAAACAAAAACAAAACAAAAATAAAACAACAAAAACAAACTAAAAAAAACCCAAACAAACCAAAACAAAATTAATCTCAAGCAGTTTTTAAGCAATAGTATTATGTTATCTCATAAAATAGGGATCTAATTAATACTCAACAACAACAACAACAAGAACAACAAGAACAACAAGAACAACAAGAATAACAAGAACAATAATAATAATAATAATAATAATAATAGTGATAATAATAATAACAATAACAACAATAATAATAATAATAATGATAATAATGATAATAATAATAATAATAGTAAAAATAAAAATAATGATAACAATAATAATAATATTAATAATAATGACAATAATAATAATAATAATAATAATAATAATAATAATAATAATAAATAAACAAATAAATTAATCAATAAAGAAATAATAAGTAATAACAATAATAATAATAATAATAATAATAATAATAATAACAATAATAATAATGATGATAATAAAATTAATATTAAAAGTAATACTAATGGCAATGATAATTCTAATAATAACAATAATAAAAGTGATGATAATAATAATAATAATAATAATAATAATAATAACAATAATAATAATAATAATAATAATTATTATTATTATTATTATTATTATTATGGGCATTGCTTGCCTTAAACCGTGTGTGCCAATGTTAATTCTAACATATTCTTTATGACGTCCGTCACTCTTTTCCATGTTTCTCTATTTTAAGTCAGCCACTTAAATGCCTGCAGATCTGTTATCGATCTGAGGCATGGTAAAATGTAAGTGCTTCCATGTGAGTGACTTGTTTCGTTGTTTATTTGACTATTATAAAGGCGAACTTCCGTTATGGGTGTCCACTTGCACTGAAATATTTAGATCTAAACTGTGTGAAAACAAGCTATACTCAGTTAGTGTGGTATAGCATGTTTACAATAATCCCGTGTGCGGATCCTGTCAATGTTAAGTCCATCGGAGGGTTTTAGAGAAACACACTTTACGCGATGTTATTACATCGGACACGGGCGTGAAAGATAATACCAATCTTTTCGAGCCACACTGTGTAGTGAACGCTTGGGTATTTGTCCTCCTTTATAGGCGTAGAAGGGATCATGAAAAAGTGATAAGGCATCTTAGGTTTCTTTTCTAAGATTCTAAGTACCTAAAATATTCTTATCATTTCCTTTAACGTTACAATTATTTGGTTGTATTTCTTTGCAGTATTTTTTCTTGATTTTAATTGGTATTTTGTCAAAACTTGATATCCGAGGAAGAGTTTGAAGCCGAAATTTAATTATTTTGTTTTGTTCTTAAACTTCGTTTTGTTGCTATAAATAATTGTGTTTTGTTGTTTGTTATTTGTATTATTTGTAGATATTGGAATTAAACTTAATCATGATCAAGATTAAAATGCAATTACCAATGTCGAAGGTAGAAGTCGGAAAATCAACACACGTAGAAAGACCTCAACGAGATCAACACTCCTCTCCTCCAAATAGACAATGAAACAAACAAACAAACAAAATAATCTGCCAGGACGTTGATGCCTGTCACAGCGACACATTTACCTGTTCCAGGTCCAAAGAGATGGACGTATCCAATTCAAGGTGCCTCTCACTCCAAAGTCCCTTGCCGTAATGGAACGTCTTGGAGCGGGACGTGGACTGCCACCAGGTTTGCAAATCGCCGTCGATCATGGACTGGGTGGGGTGGGTAGGGGTGACGCCTTGCCCAAATCCAACGCAAGTACGCCGCGGTCTGTCGAAAGGAGCTCTGTGGGCATCCTGTAGGGTGTTGTACGTCTCAAAACCAAACTCTCCACACGTGTACAAGGCGGTGACTTTCCTGCCCAGCGCTACATTGACAGGCACGGCTGCTACCGATGGCAAATTGGCCACGGCCAGAAGGAGTATGATAGCAAGTCTCTCCATCTCATACAGCACGGTACGAGCCCAGTCTCAGAATGATCCAGTCCGTCACTATCACTATGCTGTTTCCTTTATTGTTATTAAAACCGAACGTTTTTTGTGGGATTTTTTTCACGGTTTTTTTTTTTTAGAAAAAAAATTTCTTGTGCTCTTTATGATGAATCATCAATCCTAGGAACACCAAATGAATGAGAAACAAGGTTAAAATCAAGGATGGATGTAAAGGGAAGAAAAAAAGAAAAAAAAAGTGTGTGTCGGGGACACAGAGAGAGGGGGAGGGTCTCATCTCCGAAATGTGGCTGTCGGAAGACGGTGAGTTTGGCATGAATGTAATTCTTCTACTAGCGAATTTTAATTAGGCCTGCATTTTTAAACATTTTTGAGTAGCCTAGTTAACTATTTATAATATCCACGCCGTTGCTAAAAAAGCAAATGTATCTAAACTTACTTCGACTTAATTCTCCCCATGCTCACACACACTGTCATGACCGTCTATGCATGCCTGTCTTGTGTTATCTGTACAACTTCATTGGCGTTGATAGTTTAAGTCTTGAATTTCTTTTTAACAATTTTCTCCTACTTTTGGTCCATCCAGTTTCCATCCTGACAATCTTCTTAGGTATCGATTTTTGTCCAAAAGTCACAAATGGCCCAGGCATTTTAGCTTTATATTCCAGATGATATTTCGGTTCTTTGTTATTCATTTGCATGTTTCATACTGTCAATATACTTGACTCCAATTAGCTTCTTAGATGTCTTACATAGAAAACATTTAGCTTTTTCGTTTTGATGGCATAATTATCCACGTCTTACCACACTACCGTAAAAAACAACAGAAAACTAAAGCATTGAAGAGTTATACAAGCTACAACTACTTTTTTTTATTCCTAATTCACCAGAGCTTCTTTTGATGTAAGCGATTTTCCAATAAGGATTATATACTCATAAAATCTAGATCCTAGCTGTGTTTGTCATTTACTCTGATACCTTACCTTACTATTACCTTACCGCCCCATCTTGTCCATTGGATCCCCTTTGGACGTTGCTGCCTAGACATACGATCTGTACTTTTTCTGTTTAACGCAACCCGTCCAGCCTCTGTCATGTTCTTTCAAAGCCAACATTTTATGTCATCCTTCCACTGTCTTCTCGGCCTCCCTCTAGTCCTCCTCCCCTCAACCTTTCCCTCCAGGATATTACGTTCTAAACTATCGTGCCTTTTGATATGGCCGGAAAACGTTAATGTTTGTTTTTTGATGCACTTCAATAGGGTGTCAGGTGTAACGTTGACTATTGTTCTACTATTCTGATTGTTTCATTTTACCTGATACCTTAGACGAAGAGAAAGGTGGAAAGGATGCATCCCTGCCTATAACCTGTATTTCAAATGGATTTGTCACGTGTCTCTTTATTGCCTGTTACAATTTCAAATTATGGACTTGTCACTCCTCCATATCGGAAGCCACATTTTTTTGTGCCAATATACATTTCTTACATCAAATTGACATTATTATGTTTTCCCACATGACATTTCTGTGGATACTATCATCGGCCTTTTGAAAGTCGATAAAATGGAGTAATACTGGTATCTGGTGGGTGCAATAGTTGTCTTTTCATTGATGGTCCTCAGTGCAAATATTTTCATTTGTCCAAGAGCATAATTTTGTCTAAAACTAAATCTGCTTTGCTCATCTCTCGATATCTCGACTGGTATATGGTTTAGACAATGCAAAAAAGCTTTATAAAATGATAGTGGTAGAAGGATTGTTTCTTTCCAGTTCAGGCATTCACTAAGAATGCATTTCTTGGGCAGAGGGCCCTCTTCTGGGACTGACATATCTCGCTTTTTTTACATAGTGAATGAGATAATTCCATTAACATTTGGCTGCCATATCATACGTGTATAAAATACATAAACACACACACACACATACACACACACACACACACACTCACACACATACAATACAG
>JBBPCV010016668.1:0-14927 GCA_037974505.1 Plocamopherus tilesii
GGTACTCCATTCTTAATCTCTTCTGTCTTGCTTCTAGAGCCTTGGAGTCTGACGCAGGCTTTCCTGTTCTGTAAGTATTTAAGTTTGTGAAGTGCTGCATTTGAAAGTTGTTTTCTTCTACATAAATCTTCCTCATCGCCTAAGAGCGATCCAACCTTTTAAGCTCTTTTCCAACAATCGTTATCTTTTGTAATTTTAGTAAATTCTGTTTTATTTCCATTTACAAGGAGGTTTTATAATACATGTATATAATATAAAATCCTTTTTTAAATAAACGAATTTTAAATTTGTCTAGACTAGCGAAACTTTAATTACACGAATACAAACGTTGATAGCAATGGCGTCGTTTACTTGGTGTTGGCAACCGCTTCAAGCATCAGCAATGGCCGAAACATGAAATCGAGAGTAAAAGCAAAAACGATGATTTATGTTTCTATTGTTACTGAAGGAAAAGTGTTAGATACTATTTTCTAGAATTGTTTTTGAACATACTGTATGGATCTTGAATATACTTTATCAAAAGTATTTTTCTTGTTTGCGCTCTTGAAACCGATTGCAAAAAAGTAACAAGTAAACTCTAGAATCTAGATCTAGTTCACAAGTTTGTCTCAGACTTGAGATTGACTTCAGACCGCAGTGTTGTAGATCTAATCTACCTAGATGTAGATCAAGTAATAAAGTGGAACTGCAGTAGATTTTGATGAGTGGTGTGTTCTTTATACTCTAGAAAAAGGAAAAGACCAGAAATCAAGATGTGTGCAGTTTCATTTTGATTACAGGTGAACCTCACTGAAACTGAATTTTTGACACTTTTATTTTACTTTTAATGTATTTTAAAAATATTATTAGGTCTAGATCTAGATCTAGATCTAATTATATGAGCAAGCACCATTCACACATATTTTTCTTTTATTTAATATGTAGGCCTATAGGTTATCTATGTTTTATCTCGTCTAATGTTTTTATTTGTGTAAATTGCTAGATACCCATAACGATGTGGCTATGCCCCCAGCTGCCGGGTATGGCCATATGCAAAAACACTAAATCCTCCTCCTCTCTCTTTTCCTCCCCTGTCTGTCTGTCTCTCTCTCTATATATATATATGATATCTTTTTTATCTCTTTCTCTGCCAATTACAAAACCCTCTTTTTCCCCTTCTCTGTTTTTCCTCCCCCCACCTCTCTCTATCTTTATCTTCTATCTCTTTCTCTCTCATTCTCAACGCAATGCAATTCACATTCTTTCTCTGTTTTTCATTCTAACACCCACCCACCCACTTGTGAATTGTGATATATGTAATCAAAAATAAATAAAAGAAAACCTCGAAACAGTACCATGATAATAATATTTGCATAAGGCCTTGTATTTCTGGATGCTTTAATTTTTCTTCAACAATGCTCTTTTTAATGTTGGCAGGGATGAACTCTTTTTCTCTATGCTGGCCTCTCTATTGTTGCAATGTTTTGCTTTCCAATAGATTTTTCATTGCAGCGCAGTAGACAAGAAGAAAGCAAAGTGAGATCGATGTATTCATCTTCCTGGGTTATACCCCACAGCTTTACAATCGTTACTTAGTCAAACACCCATGCATGCAATTGTCACCTCAACACCCACGCACACAATGCTTGTTGGATGCTTCTTTTCAAGGCTTTTCAAATTATGATTGAACCATATGGCACCTTTGTGATACGCAAGCTTGTCGTACTGCTTAGACACCTGTTGACACTTGGTCTATTCAGCTCATGCCCATCCGCATGATGTTCGTCAATAGTTAAGTTTTTGTCCTCCAGCTGATTAATTTGATAAATAAACGTGCGGGGCACGACCATACAAGGCATTATGCAAGGAATGATCGAGGTGTGAAGTGTGGCTCGTCTAACTTTTCAACAAAGTTTGTTGGATAAGTGAACCATTTTAATAATAATAATAACAAAAATGTCCCTAGCATGTTGGAGTTGGTTAACCAGATTTTTTAAATTTGAAAATAGAAAAAATACAAGCACATTTTTTTGTCCCCGACCAACATGTCAGTTAAATGAGCATGTCGGATAACTGGCGGTTGGATTACTGGCAGTAGACTGTATACCACTAGACTATTAGACTGGTTCTTCAGCAGTTGTTTTTTTCTAGTTTACCGAAGTAAGTTGATGCGTTGTACAAAGAGGGTGAAAATGCACTTTTCTCATGATGTAAAATTTGATCCACCAGAGGCATGTTATTATTTTCGTTAAGGTTTGCAGCCTAGGAGTGAATGCCTTCTCTACTTCTTCATAAAAATTGTCAAACTCAGGCAACTGAGTATTCTTGCTAAAGTGCAAAACAGTGAATAGACTACTAGAATTTACATGTAAATGTTGTACACATTTTAATTTATTATCTTCAGTATCTTTACTGAGCTTTGATGATGGGTAAGTGAATGTGAGCACATATTAGAGATTTATGTCTAGTAAAGTGCTCCAAAGATGTAATGTGGCTTATAGGTAGGAGGAGAGATGAGCACGCAAGGAGAAAATTGCAAAAATATAATATTTTTGGTTTGACTAATATTACAGGCTTTTCGCCTTCCTGGTAGATCAAGATCTGATGTTATAGGACTATTTTTCCCCACTTAGATATAGCCTGTTATTCATTCTAGCTTCTTTAATCTGGGATAAATTATGCATTAAAGATTAAAGAGGCAAGCATTTGCTTCTAGTTTAACATTTTCTAGTCTCAAATCATGCTTTATATTAAATATAAATGATAATCGAGGAGAAAAGATGAAATGAATTATGAATATAATGGAAAAAGGTAACAATTGATAGAACGAGGAGCTGACAAAAAGGGGGTATAAAGATAGAGCAAGAAAAAGATTTATATTTTTTATGGACTACAATTATGGATTTTATAATTATATATATTTTTATGGACTGCAATAATGGTCTATAATTATATATATTTTTATGGACTGCAATAATGGTTTATAATTATATATATTTTTATGGACTGCAATAATGGTTTATAATAATATATATTTTTATGGACTGCAATAATGGTTTATAATTATATATATTTTATGGACTGCAATAATGTTCCTTAGGGTGGTCTTTTGGTCTGGCAAAGGGAAAAAAGAACAGGGTGAAAAAAAAAGTGGTGAGCTACTGAAGCTTTAAATTCAATCTCCGGTATATTTTGCTCCACATATAAACTGTATGAGGATAAATGCTATTGTTGTTCATTTCGGGGAAGGAAGGAGATGTCCTTGTGTCATTATTTTCCTCCGTCTAGTTCTTCCTGCCTTGTTAAAAAAATCATTTATCAAATACTCCAGAATGAGCAATGAAATTTTGTGTAGGTAAGATAAAAAAATCTATTTAGTGTTTTTAGATGATGATATAACAGTTTTCAAATTAACAGAAATAAAGATCTTTTTTTCTGTTTTTTCAGTTAAATCAAAGCCTATAAAGTCATCATGTCATCTCAGGCGAGTGATTCATCTGAAAAAGGACATGACAGGTAATGGAGAGCTTTCCGGATGATTATCTGAGTGACATTGGTTCATGGTTATGATGGTTTGGTGACGAAATGGTCTGTACGTAGTAGGTCACAGAGAAGAGCCTTTGAATCTAAAAATTGAAATCAAGCTTTAAATGTTCTTAATTTAAATAAACGTTAACTTACTTCTCGGTGCACTCTTCACAACATCATTCCATAATGGATAGGAAATGTAAGTGCTGACAGGACTTGTTTCTACAGCATATATGGTACTGAAAATATCTAGCTCTATCACTGGTGGAATGCTCCCTGCAGGGGCAGTTATTATCACATTTAGATCCAAGTAGCCTTCTTCATAGCCTGTCTCTTGCTGTGACCAACTACCCTTCTCTCCTGTTCATTTTATACTCCACACCACTCACTACAAGCATACCCTGTTCTGGTGAACACATGTAACCACAACACAACAAACACAACCCACAAGCATGCTTCTTCCTGGTGAACACATATGTAAATCACAACACAACAATAAGGTCTCTATTAGTCTTCATTCTTTAGAAGCATGAAAACTGGACTTGTCATGGGGAACCAGTTGAGGAATTGTTACTTACCTTACTTACCATTCCAGTGTATCCATTTGATCCTCTTTGGATGTTGCAGCCCAGCCATACGATCTGTACTCCTTTCTATTCAATGCAACCCTTACCACCGCTGTCATGTTCCTTCCTAGCCAACATTTGATATCATCCTTCCACTGTCTAATCTGTCTCCCTCTTGTTCTCTTCCCCTAAACCTTTTCCTTTAGGATGTTGTGTTCTAAACCATCATGCCTTTTGATATACCGAAAAATGTCACCTTTTGTTTTTTGATGTAATCCAATAGAGTGTTGGGTTTAACATTGACTATCTTTCTAATTGTTTCAATTTATTATTTTCTGTTTCCCTGATATGTTTTAGAAGTTTTCTGTATAATGCATTTTGAAGGCGTTTATCTTATCAGATGTAGTGTCCATGCTTCACATTCGATTAGTGCAATGGGAAAAAAAAAAATGAAATGCAGTCTTTTGAAAATTATTGTTAAAGGCAATTCAGTTCCTTAAAGTCCTGTGGACTGAAAAACAATCTCAGGAAAAAATATCCTTAAACAGCTGATCATTAGGAGTCAAGAACCCTAACATATCATTATTAAAATGGAAAATATCACAGTATGATATAGAACAATATAACAAACTGTCAAAATGATATAGAACAATATAACAAACTGTCAAGATGATACAGAACAATATAACAAACTGAAAAAACCAAAGAGGGAGAAGAACTGGTTAAACAATATTAAAGAAAGGACATTTCTCCAGAGCCGAATATTTATGAAAGTAATCAAGGGCAGAAACTGCCAAAATTTTTATGAGATAGTCAAACACACTTCATCTTAGAGTGCTTGTTACTCTCAAAATTGATGGTAATACGCCTACCAACACATCCAACAATCCACAGCACACTAACAGTTGTTGAGCTCAAATCAGAAACACTTGCAGAGTCTTTTAATTAGTACTGGCTGTTAACTCCGCAGTTTTCATGGAAGAAAAAGGAAAATACACAATGTATTTAGTAAGTTTCAAAACGTTTTTTTTTTATTTTTTGTTTTGTTTTGTTTTTTCAGTAGAGAGAAATATTTTAAATGCCAAAAAAAAAACCCAAACCCAACCCCAAAACAACTAACAATTTGAGTGTAAGTGTAAACATTGGCAGTACATTGGCAGTGCATATTTTTGTTTTTCAGACATCGTGCAAACTACTGGATTCAGAATGTTGCAAAGGTTGTCAACAAAAGTTCCCGGAAACCGGGGCCAGATGAAATCATGCAGATCAAATATGGAACTTCTAAACTTTTACAGATTGTTCAGCAAATGGGTAAATAGGGTTTCTTTCCTCTTTATAAAGGACTTAAGGATGAAGAAGTTTTCTATTTTCTGAGAGGAAAGTATAAATTGGGCAAAATTATTAATATTTATGTCATTTAAAACAATGTAATAGATGCTCTGAACAGTTAGATTACAGTGGTTTATTGAATTAAAACTATACAAGAACGAAAATGATTCCTCTTCTTCTTGCAAGGAATTGCCCAAGTTTAAGCATTGTGTCAGCTTCATGAATCAATATATATATTATGTCAGTTGGCTCAGTGAAGGGAATCGCAATGTTCTTGTAAAAGTATCTCTATCACTACATGTCTTGCTGTTAGTTGGAACATTGTTCCATAGTCTGATTGCGTTTAGGAAGAATGAGTACAAAGGGTTGTCAATGTCAGAGAGGAAAGTAGTGTTCGTGGTCGTGATATTTTTTCCAAAGCTTTTTTATTTGATATTTTATCTTTCCAACTTATCTTCAGTAATTTTCTGCAGTGCCACGTTCAGAAACAATTTATTCTTTTTTGTTCTTTGGAACGACGACTTTGCTTAATGTTTATGTCATTGACTTTTAAATTAATTTTTTTGATTTGCAAATAACCATGGTCTTGGTCTTTTAAAAAAAATTATTTTCAGTCCATGAAATAAATTAAAATCAACCTAACTGTGTGATTTTCCCCTAAGGCAATACTGTTAGTCTGTAGAGGCAGCTTAGCCTCAGAACTCTATATTATTATTTGGTCCTCACACAGGCACTCATACCAATCTCATGCAATGCGTCAAGCCCAAAGGAGGCCCACCATGTGTAGCATTGAAAGCATTATAAGGGCAATAAACTCAGTCTTGTTTGGTGTAGCTGTGTGGACAATGTTTGTGAACAAGCATCGGCTAAATGTGTCGTCATTCTTGTTAGGCCTATTATGAAAACAGACTAGTCCTACTTATCTTTCAAGATTGATTAAAAGATGTGATACAGCTTTCTAATATTATAATAGGTATTTTAAGCCTCTATATGCCTGGATGGATTATAACTGCCCAGCATTTAATGCCGCAACTGATACCACAAAACTAAAAGGTGTATCCTAAGAAGTTTCTTTTTAGATTTCTTCAGCGTAAATTAAATGACAGTTTGCAATTGTATATTTTTATTCAAATCCTTTGTGTCAATTGGGCAAAAAAACAAAACAATCCTTTGTGTCCATTGGGCAAAAAAACAAAACAATCCTTTGTGTCCATTGGGCAAAAAAAACAAAACAAACAAAACGAAACAAACAACAACAACAAAACCCAAAGACCCAAAACAATATTTTTCTTGATTGATTACTTGTAATTTTTTTTTCATGTGCATTAAATGATTTGCTTTAATTAGTTTTTCTTTGTTTTTTTAAGTACTTGACATTTTTTTTAAAGGTAGATTTCCATTTCTTTTCCCATGGTTGAAGAGTTTTCAGATCTTTTTGCCAAATCTTACAATCATCATTACATGCACTATTTTGTTTCTCAGTTTTAAGATTTCAAAAGACAAATATCTCCTTTTTCTTTCTTTTTCTGTGTCATTTTTGTTGTATTTGATGATACAGACATTATAATTTGTTCACTTTCAGAAAAAGCTGGAAAGGACAGCCTCATTAAACAGCCAGCAACAGTGGATACTCTTATATCTGTGCTGCAGGTTGGTGTGTCATCGTGGAGAGAAAATGAATGTCTTGTCATGTCACATCTTTAAAAACTGTCTTTCTTCTTATTCAGAAATGTTAATTTAAGTCATTAAAACTTGACTCTTAGAATGCCTTGTCCTGATTTAAAAAATATGTATGGGTCTTCAGGAAAATTTCTTGAATTTCTTACCATATCAACACTTTCATCTAAACACCTTTTGCTGTCATATATTTATATCCTTACATGTTTGTCATCATGCCTTCATTCTTTTATCTAATATTCTAACGCAGACTCTAGCACATTTATCCCCATACATCTTTTCCATTATATCAAAGCATGACTTTTAACTTTAACTTCTTTACATCCTTACATTTTTATCAATGAATTTATATATTTTAAGATTGCTTCTTTGTCTTTTCCAGTTTATTCCTTGTGAGCAAACACTCAGCAATGTGATAAATGTATTTATCGATCTTGTTGGGAAAATACGTAAGTTGCCCATCAGAAGCAGATTCAATGAAGAAAATAATTATAATTTGCATGCTTATCACTCAAGAACTATCTATGCCATATAAATTATGTGTGATGGAGAGTTTTACATTCTTCCAGGACATTTAATGGTAGTAATGATTGAAAATAATTGTTAAATTTAAAACCATGGAGATAAAATAATAAAAAAAACAACATTTGTTTCACCGGGGCATTATTTCTGATTCCTATTTTTTCTTTATTGACTTTGTGTATTTTATACTGACTGTGAAAAAGAGAACACTTCTTTATGAACAACGTCGATAATATGCTGCACTTTCTTGTGCTTACAGAACCTGGAAAGCGAGCCTTGCTTCTAGTGAACCAAGGCCTCACTACAATTCTCTTTCAAATCCTGAAGCTTTCAAACAATGCTGATATAGAGTACCCAGATGAGCTGCTTATTTCCATTCACTTGCTTTTAAGCCGCATAGGACATAAAGGTTTGTTGGCATGAGGCACCCACCTATTCTAGGTTAGGACATAAAGGTTTGTTGGCATGAGGCACCCACCTAATCTAGGTTAGGACATAAAGGTTTGTTGGCATGAGGCACCCACCTATTCTAGGTTAAATAAGTAAAACCACATACACTATAAAGTTGATTGGTTGAAGCAAGAGGCTGAACATTTTTCTTTTAGATGTTGAAACAAAGATCTTGTGAACATTTGTACAGACCAACTTTCTTTGAAAGAGGATAATAAGGATAATAATAATTTAAAAAATCATAATGACAATAATATTAATAATAATAATAATAATAACAATAATAATAAAAATACTAATAAAAATGATGATAATAATAATACAAAGGATAATAATAATAATGATGACGACGACGACGACAATGACGATGATGATGATAATGATGAGGATCAAGATGAGGAGGAGGAGGAGGAGGAGGAGGAGGAGGAGGAGAAGGAGGACGTGGTGGAGGAAGAGGAGAAGGAGCTAGAGGAAGATGGGGGTGAAGGAGGAGCAATTGGGAGAAAAAGATGCAGATGATGAAGAGGGAGAAGGAAATGGAGAAAGAGAGGTAATAGGGGGAAAAGTAAAAGCAAAAAAGAAAAGAACTTGGAGGTTGAGAATTAGGAGCACCAATAGCACTTTGGGAGAAGGAGCAGAGACTTAGAGACCAGAACTGGATACGTTTGATGATAAGAATTGATTTCACTTTATTCACAGACAGGAAGTTTGCTGTGAAGGCGAGGCTGCACCAAGGCTTGATGGTCACATTAGGCCTCGTGAAGTCTCATCTACACAACTTTCGCAATTTGCAACCACTACTTCATGTTTTGAAGTTGTATACCAGCAACAGTAAGTGTCCTCTCTGTTTTGGTGTATGGGTGAGTGTATAATTTACCAATGGTATACCAGTAACAGTAAGTGTCCTCTCTGTTTTGGTGTATGGGTGAGTGTATAATTTACCAGTGGTATACCTGTAACAGTAAGTGTCCTCTCTGTTTTGGTGTATGGGTGAGTGTATAATTTACCAATGGTATACCTGTAACAGTAAGTGTCCTCTCTGTTTTGGTGTATGGGTGAATGTATAATTTACCAATGGTATACCTGTAACAGTAAGTGTCCTCTCTGTTTTGGTGTATGGGTGAATGTATGATTAATTTACCAGTAACAGTAATTGCTCTTTCTTTTGGTGTCTGGGTGAATGCTTAATTTGTCTCTTATGAGAAAAAGAAGCACGAGCAGGGGATTTAAATGAATTCCAAGAAATGTCTGACATTGTTAGAAAAATTGTAAATTATTCAATGACTAGTGTGTGCTTTCAGGTATACACCAGTCTGACATGTCTAAAAGGAAATTAAATTAAATATTTAATAAAATCAGTATTCACCAAATGCTAGAGTCAATGATCAAATAAAATCAGTATTCACCAAATGCTAGAGTCAATGATCAAAGTGTTGCATACATTTACATGTTTGCAAAGTGAACTTGACATTTTCTCACTGGTCCCCTCTTTGCAAAGTGAACTTGACATTTTCTCACTGGTCCCCTCTTATATTTCCTTTCAGGTGTGAATGCCTCGTACCTCGGCAAAAACAATTCTATCTCTTTAATGTTTAAAGTGATAAATTCATGTGGAAAGCGACACACTGTGGACTTAAAGCTAGCTCTAGAAAATCTCAACAATATGACCAAGTCAAGTAAGATTTCATGGTTGATTGTTATATTACTCTAGTATTCTCAAGCATATAAACAAATGAAAAAAGTAGAGTGTTCCTTCATGTCTATGGTCACTATCCCTGTTTATTGAATACTTTCTGCTCTCTCCCTCTCCCTGCCCCCTCTCTCTCTCTCCCTCTCTCTCTCTCTCTCTCTCTCTCTCTCCCTCTCCCTCTCCCTCTCTCTCTCTCCTCCCCTCTCTCTCCTCCCCTCTCTCTCCTCCCCTCTCTCTCTCTCCCTCCCTCCCTCCCCCTCCTTCTCATAGTATTTGTTTTCTAAAGGAATTTTATTCTTAAGAAAAAGTGAAAGAAGAATGAAGTTCAGTTTTAAAAGGATTTTTCGTATTATTTCCTGGGTAACTGTTTTTAAACACCAAGCAAATGTTTTATATTTTTCTTTGTCCTTGTGAACAGAGAGTAACTCGGCTCGCCTCATTGGCATGGGAGGAGTACCACAACTTCTGACTTTACACTCGGACTGGCAGCTAATAGACACCAAGCACAGATACATTTCCATTCGAAAAGCCATCCTGCAGATCTTGAAAAACATCACCAATCTCAGTAAGCTTGAAAAACATCACCAATCTCAGTAAGCTTGAAAAACATCACCAATCTCAGTAAGATACCAGATACGTCTTTATGGTCACCAATCTCAGTAAGATACCAGATACATCTTTATGGTCACCAATCTCAGTAAGATACCAGATACGTCTTTATGGTCACCAATCTCAGTAAGATACCAGATACGTCTTCATGGTCACCAATCTCAGTAAGATACCAGATACGTCTTCATGGTCACCAATCTCAGTAAGATAACAGATACGTCTTCATGGTCACCAATCTCAGTAAGATACCAGATACTTCTTCATGGTCACCAATCTCAGTAAGATAACAGATGCGTCTTCATGGTTACCAATCTCAGTAAGATACTAGATACTTCTTCATGGTCACCAATCTCAGTAAGATACCAGATACGTCTTCATGGTATTCACCTAACACAAAGATGTTAATAATATGCCATGCATATAGCCTTTATAAGTGTAAAGTAATTCATACAAATTGCGTCACAAAGACTGATGCCTAGTGTTGGAAATGTACAAAAAACCCAGCTCCCCATAACCTGCCCCCAAAAAGCAACCAAAAAAAAAAAGCCCTCAACAAAAGAAACAAACAAACCAAACACATTAAAACACAATAAAACAGAACAAAACAAAAACCGCACAAAAGAAAAAGTGTCATAATCATATACTTTCAAATGGGATTGTAAAGGCGTATATCATTATTTGAAGAAGGAATTTTTTTGTTGGATTTTTCTTTAGATCAAGGAATGATGAGATTTGCTTTTTCACTTGAGAAAAAGAAGAAAAACAGCTTGTTTATATTGGGGTAGTATGTTTTTTTTAAATAAGGTTTAATCTCTTAAGCAATATTAATGATTTCAGTAGAAATAATATTTTTTCTGCTAACTTGTCATTACGGTATTTGAAACTGTTCTTCAAATATATATTAAAACAATATAATGGTAAATGTTGTGGAAATTGTTATGAAATAAAAACATTAAAAATTCCTATTCCAAATTTCAGCGTTACCACCATCTATTATTATTTTTTAATGGTTGCATTTTGGGTTTGTTCTTCCAGAATCTGGCAGAAAATCTTTTGCCGAAACTGACGGCATAAGAATTTTGTATGAAAATGCTCTGGAGGCCAGTGACTGTCGTGACATGGAAAGCCTTATTCTTCTAGCCAGTGTGATCTTACGCAAATGTTGTCCCCGGAACAAGCTTCCTGTGCATTCTTTTTTCAGCCCCGTGATGTACACCTTACCATCATCGCCTTATCATACTCCTGAATGTTACTTTCTGCCATCTTTTCCGGGTAAGAGGAACTTTGCTGTAACATTTATCAGTTTTCCATCTCTTGCAACAGTGTCAGTCTAAATGCCAGGGTGCAGGTAAAATAAACAATCTTAGTACCTAGTGGAAACAATGCTAAACATTGACATGGATGGAAAGGAATGCAAAGTAGAGGCTAAAGGAGGTAGAGGTGGTAGCTGTCATTAAAGGGGAACAGATTTGGACTCATTGTAGTGACAGGGCACTGCACCCATGCAAATCCCAGATCTATTATTTTTTTTTTTTTCAGTGAGATGATCAATTTATTTAGGATGAAAAGGAAAGATTTTTGGCTTTTTACGAGGGAAAACCTCAGGTTCACAGGGATATACATGAAATACTTTTTATCGTGAAATGACTTTATCAGTTTATAAGTAATTTATCTTTTGAAAATAAGCATTGTTGGACTGACATCATTTTGAAAAACGGTGATTTGTTCAACTGATTTATTTCTTTACATTTCCAAATTTTTTTTAGTTAGAATGGTCAAGATATTTTTTGTTTATTGTTCATCATGGCTGACATAGAAATGTCGAGTACTGTGTTTGAAAGGGGTCATTTTTAGAAGAATGTTGGTAAATGGTTTCTCGAGGTGGAATATATGAAGTTTGAAAGATCGATATGTACGAGAATTTTGAGTTCAATCCGTACAAAAGAAATATTAGTCTCATTTCATTATGGCCATAAACCTTCACATGCATTTTACTGATGATAATTCAAAAATATGTAGCAAACAAGACACACTTGCAAAGAAGGAATTAAGGCAGTAGTAGAAGTGTTGAATAATAATCATTGCTTCACGTTGGATGTTTTTCTTCGGAATTGATTTATTTCACATCATTTCATTTGTAGTTCCTGTGACCGTTGCACCTTTGAAAGTTCTTAGTTGAAAACAAATTGAATGATGAGAACTTCTCTTCTTTGCTTAGCTTTCTTCACAGAAGCACTCATTGTTTAGTTTCAATTTCATACTGATTTTTATGAGGAGCTTCTCAACTTGTCTCAAATGTGCAATCCATTATCAACAATTTTTGCCCTACCTCAATAGAATATTTAGTCTCTTTCCTACTAGCACAGATTTTGCGATGCTTTTGTTTTGAGCTCTCTCAGCAAAGACATCGTTGTCACATTGCTCAGCTAACTAAAAATAAATAATCGTTTATGGTAGAATACATTGTTTTTGAAAATTGTCTTTTAAGTCTGAATTATAGTTTGAATAATTTTCGTATATCAACTTAGCTATTGATGCAATTTGGGCTATTTTTAAAGAGCATATTTTGCCATTATGTAATTGCATCATATAAGTGATTAGTAGAGATGGACACCTTTGTTTAATTATTGTTTACACTTGTTCACTGTAGGATTTGATCAATATTATTTACCTATAAAACTCATTGATATTGATGAACAGAAATTGTTTATTTTATTTATTTCTTCTCACAGGATGCTTTGATATTTTGTTCGCTGAATCATCTCCCGTCTATGCGATTTTGATAAAGTGTTTAAAGTGACATCATTTACTTGAATGCCAAAGGATATAGATGTTTATTTGTTTTCTTTTCATGAAACTATTTGATTATATTTGTTTTAGCTGTGATGTAGTTCTATTCTAAAGACAGCAGTATTTTTTTTCAGGGATTTGAAATAAAACCTAAACCTAATCATTTGATTTCAAATACAGATTTTTGTTAGAATTGCACCATGATTTTCCAATGTTTACGACATGTCTTTCATTCTTGTCTAGTTCCATTAGATATGTGGCAAGGTAACCCTAACAAAGAAGAAAGTGATCACAGTTCTTTAGATGATGATGACGACATAGACAGTGATGATGAACGTTTTCGCAATGACAATGAAGAGGTAGTCAAAAACAAAATTGCTTTTATGTGAAATGACATGATATATTTGATACCCTTTTAAAAAAGAAACAAAGCGATCAGGGAGCAATTCTCAATAATTATATTAAAATTAAGTCCAGACAGGAAGAAAATTAAACGTAAAACAATCCTGCTATGGAATAATGTTGGGGGAAACAGTAAGAAAGAAGTGTTCAACATTGGAAAATCGTTTTTGAAGTCTTTTAGTTAAGTGGTGACATAAATGAGATGTGGAATAACATTGAAAAAGCTTATGAAAATTCATCAATAAATACATTTTATTACATTCAACATTTGCTCTAAGTCGAGATGCATTCTCAATTCTATTGTCATTGAAAAAATGGTAAAATGGCTATTAATGAAACTAAAATGTTATGGAATACAAGACACACTATTTAATTAGACCAAATAATTTCTTATAGGAAAAACTAAAAAAAAAAATGTTTGTAGAAGGAATAGAGTCTAGCTCCAGACTAATTCTGCTGTCATGAGTGCTAGAGGGGACAGTGTTAGTTCTAATATTTCTTTTTAACATATTCATGAATGGCATTGGTCAGAATCTCGCTTAAGGAATTGAATTGAGACTTTTTACAGACAATATCCTGTGAAACAGTCTGAAATGATTCAAACTCCCTCCAACAATGGAAAAGAGACTGGAAAATAACATTCCACCCTCAAATGTATCAGGGAGTCATGATATCAAATGAAAGGAAATCTACAGAGGCAAATTATAACTTTTCACAACAAAACCTCAAAAGTTACAAATAATTCAAAATGTCTAGATGTTATCATGGATAATAAGGTGCAATGAAAAGCTTGGTACGGAGTCATTGGTGGTTGCAGTGGCTCAGCGGGAGCGCTTTGGACTCGCAACCGAGAGGTTATGAGTTCGAGCCCTGGTGGGGACACTGTGATTAGACCCTTGGGCAAGGTTTTTAACACAAATTGCCTAAGTTTGCGGCGCTGCTCTTGCGGCTGACGCTCAGTTTTCGTTAAAAACCAAAAGATAATTTTCCTTCGGGGATTAATAGAGTGGTATTTTTTTATTTATTTATTTTTTTTATTACATGGAAGCAAACTGCTTATTAACATTCTTTAAGCGCAACATGAGTGGCTCTCCATGACATGTTGAGGATAAGAGCTATAAAATGTTTCTAAGAAGAGTCCTGGAAAATGGAGGATTTTAATGGGCTCCAAACCATCAAAACCAAATAGAAAATGATGAGAAAGTATGGAAAAAAATTGCAGGCAGATTTGTAACCAACATCTATTACTGTGCATCAGGTAACACAAAACTAGCGTGCAAATCTTCTAGATGTTACCACTCAAAGAACAAAGAGTCAGGAACAGGGTGACCACACTAATCAGGGCAGTTAGTGGTCAAACAGTATTACCACTTTTGATATTCAAA